>JXWZ01007190.1:0-12023 GCA_000956215.1 Anopheles farauti No. 4 | reverse complement strand
CGCCCACAGTTATGGATAATTCGTCAACGATGCTTTGCTTTGTTTTTCGCTCCCGAGCTCCATCTATTTCGGGGCTTAAGGCGATGTGTAAAATGCCGCGAGCAGACACGCGAATGAGAAAAGGGAAAAAGGTCGGCATAGGCAAACTTCGAAACAGATTGGTTTGTGCCACCGGCTGACGAAGGTTGGCACTTGGAAAGATTGATTTGTCCCCTTGTCGGTAGTGCGTGGTGGAACAGTATGATGGATTGAGCCGATTGCAAAGCAATTGGATAGATGTTTAAGCAAACGGGCGATAAAGATTGCTTGCGTTGTCGTTTATGTTATTTAACCACTTTCTTTATTCTTTTTTTTGCAGGTAAGCGATGCAAACGTTGAAATTAAATTACCCCTCTAAGTAAGTAGCCTTAAGTGGAAGCAAAACTTTATTTTCCTAGCAACACTTTCAATATTCGATTCAACCTTTGTGCCTTTTAAACCGAATGCAAAAACTGCCCCTGGTTCGTTAGGTTCAAATCGCGTTGCAAAACCATAAACAAGCGCAATTTCGTCCGGAACAAAGGCGCTCTTGTGGAAAACAACCGCCGTGTTTGCGCGCCATCGTGCCATGCAGGAAAATCCGATTCGGATTACTCGCAAACCAAAAACAAAAACAAAAAAACACCACGTCTAACCTAACCAAACAAACATACAGTGGGCCGTGTGCGTTCCGACTAACCTTCAGACCCATCACTGCACAAATGCACAAGACTTTGGCTGCCGCAAAAAGGCTTGCCACCCGTTTTTTCTTTTTTTTTTTTTAATTTTCTGCTGGGTCGATTTTCAATTTTTGGCGCACGACGATGAATGATGTTCGACGGTCGGAGCGCACGGACACGCGGGACAGGACACGTTGCTCGTTTTTAGTTGAACGGAAACGCGAACCTGAAGGAAAAGAAAGAGACACAAAAAAAAACACTCACACAAACACACGCTGGCCCCGTTGCGGGCCAACGAAACGGCGTACGATGGATGGGTTTGGGTTGAATTGGGTGGATTAAAAGTCACGCGAACGGTTCCGTACCCGTATGTGGCGCTTTTATGTTGTAAGCAAAGTGCGGAGAAATTGTGCCCACGATAAGTGATGTTATGTGCAGTGGAATCGATAGGAAAATTTCAGCCACCGCTGGCAAGAAGACAAGAAAATGCTCTCATCAGCAAAGTTTCCACACGAGCATTGTTGTGAAAACTATACAGTAAAGCACAATTTGGTGCGGTTTGTGTCTAATTCCTTCCAGCGGCCCAGCCAGTGGAGCGAACTTTACACCATCCCACCGACCGTGAAGTCAATTTCCTACCTTTGGAACGAAGTGCGCACGGTTGAGGGTTTCCCCGCGCCGGTTCTTCACAATCTTCCTTATCCGGATACGCTATCGGTATTTTGCGAGTAGGTAATCTTCCGTGAATGTTACCCTCTGCTCGGTCTGGCACGGCAGCATACCTTTATCGCATACGATATGCTACCCTGCCCCTTCGCTCCTTCCGTTCGGACCGCCTATAAATACCCTCCAGCGAGTTCCGCAAAAACCCTTAACACTTAACGATACCGCCGGCTCGTAAGCGAAACATCAACCCCGGCCGGGCGGCCAAATACCCGAAGGCACATCAAAAATAGGTAAACTCCTTCCCTTCCCTCGGTGCGGTATGATTATCTTCGATTTCCCCCTCCCCAACGACCACCAACCCCGCCAAAAGGAAGCGGAATTCCGCGGGCCTAATGGGAAAACGAACAACCCCATCGTCCATTAACTGTTGCCACGTTCACGTTTCATTCCGTTTGTCTGCGTGTATGTGAGCTAGTATATTCGCTGTTGCGCTCGATTCGACTTTATTTTGTTTTCGGGCGGAACGGGTTCTCTCTGGCGCTATTTTTAGATGGAAAACCGATCGCCGAAGTCGTTTGCACACCGGGATGATGCACTCATCAGCTGCTGGTGCCTTCACGTGTCGCTTTCGAGTGTGTGTGTGTGGAATTTGCTGGCAGTGTTTTCGCCATCGACGTGTACAGCGGCTGACATGATGGAACGGTTTCGAGATGCTTCAAATTGTTGCGAAAATAAAAAAAAAACAAAAACAACCGGTGAAATGTGCGCTTGGTGTCAGTTTGTATTTTCATTGCATTTATGTAAAGCGAACCTGTCTTTCGATCTAATTTGTGAAGCCGCGCGCTGTAGAAAAAAAAACACTCGCCTGTTCATTATTTATTCATTTTCGTTCATTATGATCCGTTTAAGAATGGATGAACGTCGAACCGCAACGTACGTTCCGCGAGCGTACGAGTTTGACAGGTGTTTGCATTTCGAATTTATTAATATCATTACAGGGTTTAGTACCATAAAACGAAACTTGTTAATCAATGGGAAATATTTTCTCCGGTTAGGAGAAATTTTAAATCATCGCTAACCTAACTGGTTCCGTACAAAGACAGAAAAGAGTTTTAAATTATCTGTCAGGAGAACGTGCTTTTCTCAATTTCACAACAGTATTGATTTGATATAATATTTTTGTTTACACACAGTTAGTAAACGATGTGTAAGTCGATTGTTTCTTTAGTATACAATTTTGTTTCAATTTAAAAATATTACAAGCGTTTAACAACTTTGGTTTTATGCCATTGACACACACATATACACAACATAAGCAGTTTCTATTTTAATTTTTCTGACATATTTCTTTAAAAGACGAAAGAATCTCATAAGGTCCATAAATAATTCAATCTTAAAAAAGTAAAAAAACAAAAATTTCATTGAAAAAAGTAAATATGCTTGAAACATAAAAAACATAAATAAAGATTATTTATTGATTTTTTATTTCATTTTTATTTAAATGCAAAACTCACATCAATTAAGATTGCGTTGGGTGCATCTAGAGGATGTTGTCAAACACTAAAAATTACGTAAAAAATAGGAAAGGTTCGTAAACATATAAGAAATACTTACTTATTTTTTATTAATTTTCGAAGCTTCTAAAATATATGATTATTTTTTTTTCTCCTAGGCGATTGAAATATTTTCCTCAAACCGATTGAAAGCTTTCCTTACATGGATAGAAACCCTTCATCTGTTTCATTCTTCTGATTCTAAAACCATATGTAGTGCTGCATATGTACATATTTATCAACGGTATGATTATCTGATTATTAGCTACAACTGAAGACATCTTATTTTATAGCACCTTTGCTGCGATGGAAGCAGCTCACACATGAGCTCAAATAAGTCCAAAGCTTAGTTTTACTACCCTTCACAATATTTACAGACAGATGTCAATAAGTACCTCGTACAGTTTGCACTTCGCGTGTAGTGCTGATGATGATTATGTTGATAAACCACGATAAAGAAGCTCGTTTAGAAATCGCTTTATGGGTCGCTCTCCTGCTGAGGCCGAGATGTTCCTCAGCACACACACACACACACGCACCTAATTGGGTGCAATTTAGTAGACGCATACCGGCTTCCAAAAAAAAAAAAAAAAAACTCCACGTTTCGCAGCACTCCCGCAATGCGTCGGTCGATGCGTTTTCGGAGCCCCGAAGACTTAGAACGGACACATTCCTTGGGTGCGCAGCCGAGGCGTCCAATTTCAGCCGCAACTAGCGCCCACGATAAGATTAGATTAGGCTGCGTCTGCGTTAGTCCGGGGTCTGGGAAGGAAACACGCACCTCAACCTTCGCCCGATGCGTCATGTGAGCGACACCGTTCACCGGGAACCGGTGGCCAGATAATGGCTGATGTGGACATTGTGCATTCGATGAAGTATTTAGGACGCCGTCCGCAACGCGCTGGAGGAACGGTACGAGCGGGCGCGATAAATTAAATGTTCACCTTGAGAGGTAGGTGCGTCGGCCGGGTGCCAAATCTAAACACAACGCCACACAACAACGCGTCTTCCCGTTCCGTTGCTGATGATGGTCCGGAGTCAGGTGCAGTCACCATTTTTTTTTTTCTATTTTTTCATCGCCAGTACGGCGCGTACTTGCGCGAGTCATGTGACGTGCGCCGGTTCCGGGGTGGATAAATATTTAAACTCGTGACTATTCGCCCCGCACCCCGGTTTTCGCCGCGCACCACGCGCTTGTTGGGTGGAGGAAACAGCGTCATGGGGGGGGGAATAAAGGAAGGAAAAAATCGCTTGTTGCCGCCAGCCGGCATGATCTCGGCTGCGACGGAAGCATCTGGGAAGAAATATCGGTAATCCGGTTGACGTGTGAACGAGATCTTCCGTGCGAAAGACTTCCCGTTGGCTTGGCGATGGCGTTTGGGGGGGGGGGGTTTGTGAATAATCCTACCGGACGATTTGTGAGGTGGTGGGGGGCAAGGGGGAGGGGTTTTGTTTGCGTTGCTAATCGTGCACACAATTGACTGGTTCGATGATTGAGTGAATTACGTACGCCGTGGCTGTTTGTGCGTTTGCATGCGAAGTTTTGGTACATGGTGTTCTTCGAGGGACGATGTTTTGGACCGCTTGATAGAGTGGTAACCATGGCTGTGATCTTGAAAATGGTAACCATAACTAAAGAGCAAATTTTAAGAAAGCGTCATTATTTAATAAAAAATTGAAAAAATTAAAAACTAACCATATGCCTAATATTCAATAAGTTCATATAAACACAAACACATTTGACGTGATGTGTGAGAAGCCGTAATTTTCTAAAGGTTATAAGTTTTTAACGTAAAAATTGGCCTTGTTTCGTTGAGTGAGTTCGGTGATGTAGTGGTAGTGGTAGTGGCGTCGGTTTTTCACACGGCAAGACCAGAATTCCATTCGTATAATCTGCCCGTAGCGAGGAGTGACTAACCCGCTGTGGTGGTAAAAATCAGCCTTAATAAAGCCGATAAAACGACAGCCATGGCTTAGGTCGTTTCGCCAAAGAGAGAGAGAGATAGAGTAAGAAGCAAAGAAAAAGATAGGCAAAAGGAAGGAGCGGGAAAGAAAAAAATATATAAAGAGAAAGAGAGAGAGTGCTTAAAATTCGCCGTAATATTAGAGACAGATTTTTAAGTTTTAATTTATTTTAAATATAAATTAGACATACAATTCTGTCTGTCACAGTTTTATCCAAATTTTTATACTATTTACATAAAAAAAAAACTCCTCATTATATTTGCTTGGAGTAATACGAAATAAGTGTACATTTTAGTGTGTGGCTCTGTGAAAATTCATTTACAACAAAATATCAGTACGCGTATTAAAAATTCGATTCGTTTCCTATTCTAAATTGTCTGTTTTATAATTTGTAAATAGCTACTCACAACAAAAAATTTTCTTTTATGAAGCTGCTGCGCTTAGGTGTAAAAAACTTGTTCAGGTACCTTGTTAGGAGGAGATAATGTTTTAAGTATTTATGATATTTTAAAGAAAAATTGTTTATGATTTCGTTATATTCAAATGAAATTATCTATTACAAAAACTCAAACAAGATGTACACAACAATGTGTACACAAGCATATTTTTATAATTTCCACTTGACTGAAACAAAATTAGTAGACGACGCGATGCGAGTCAAAATTGGTATTTTAAATTAGTACCAACCCTTGTAACGTTGTTGTTTTTGTACGCTAGTTACAGACAAAATATGAACTAAACCACACACCAATTTGAAAATATTTCGTTGACAACGTGAACATCGACCATCGTGAAGAAGCACATTCCGCTTCATTATTACTTGACCGCAACCATACCTCAACGTACCTCCCCACCGTCAAACGGCAGTCCTGACAAGCTTCGGTCATTTTTCATTAGCACACTCAATTCCAAATCGATTCGAATCGAGTTCCACCCACCACAAAGAAGAAGATTATCCACGTGCAGTGAGGAAACACTGCGACACTCGGAACCATGACTCATCACAAAAAAAAGCAAACGACACCCGAAACAAATAGCAACATCTGGCCGAAAATGTCATGCCGACGACAGAAGGGACAGGGCAGGAGGCCAACATTCTGTCGGCTCCGTTTCCACCTCACCACAATCGCGGCCACGTCCGACCGATGTAATGCGTCCACATTTATGCCAGTGGCTCACGCGTCGCGCTCAGGTTCCGCAATGACGTCGGTGCGGGCGTAAAAGTTTGATCACGAGACGAGACGAGTGAGTGAGCGAATGAGTGAGAGGGGGATAGTGTGCGAGCGGGTGGAAGTGAGCAGGCCTGTAACGAAACGAAACATTGTACAGGTTCTCGATTTTCCCACCAGGCCAGGCACACGGCCGACTATGACGTCATTCGAGGCGAATTTATTCTAGCTTGCCGTTGCATTATTAAAAGCAGGCCGTGCTTTTTCCTTCGCACACACCAGCACATCACACTTTCTCTCTCAGCCGATCCTTCCGCGTCGTTGTGTGATTCGATTTTGGTTGTGCGGTGGTCCTTTCTTACTGCTGTGTGCGTTCTGATGCTTTCCATTCGGGGTTCCTCTCTATCTCTCTCTCTTTCGCTAGGTTGATTGTTATTTCGCATTACAACTCTATGGAAAAAGGAAATTGTAGGGGAAAGAGAGAGAGAGAGAGAGAGCGAATGCCTGAGGCTAAACGATGAGATGGTAACTTTGTGTCGAAACGATATTTACACTCGCCTGCAGCCATCGAACTTTCCACTTTGGATTAACCAACGGGGGCTATAATGTTTAGATCAGGCTAATGCCACGACACGCTGGGGAAATTACTCGGTCAAAATATTATAAAACCAAGACCAAGTGCTTCGACTTGGAGCGAAGAAAAAAAAAGTACTTTTATATCCTTACAGTCATCGTAAAAATGCTAATGAAATGACCCTAGAAAAGAACGAAAGCCTCCCATCCAGGAGCGAAATAGAACGAAATTCCTGCATTCCGCTCATCCACCTCGTGAAAGCTTCACCCGGTGCTCGTAAAGTTGTTTTCGTTACATTTTTACCTACGCTGGAGAGTCGGTAAGCCAAGCTTTCCCAATGTTTATGTCACCGCCGTACTCCCACGCAAACAAACCCGACCTCGAGTGGTGAAAGCTCGGGCGGAGCAAAACAACGCAAAAGAATTAAAAAAACGTGTCCTGAGTGCTAGAGAGCTTTTGCCGAGTTTCTCCCATCCGGAAGCTCTCTCTCTCGAGAAATGTAACTCACATAGACGGGGTGGAAATCAGGGGTGAGATCGTTCCAGAGATTCCCGCCTGACATGCGCCGTCGTAATATTCGATTTACCAATGACAATGACATTCGAGCGGTTTGTTTATCGGTTTGTTTTGACAGATTTAGGTGCCTATAGTTTGACGTCTTCAGTTCAAAGTAGAGTAAGTGTTCGAAAACTTCATGGAAATAAGGCTTCAAGAATTATGAACATGATTGTCTACATGGTAAATTCTAAAATAAAAAAAAACTTTTAGCGAAAAATTACATACAACATTGGTATTTTTCAAACCTTTTTTCAATAGCGTTTTAAATTCCAAAAATGTTATTCGATACTTAAATAAACTTCTGAAAAGCATTGTAAAAATTATAAAATATTTTTAGCTTCTAAAAAATTGACATTTTGAAATTCAAAACGGACTGCTTGCTTATTCCTTGAAACCTTCCAAATTACTTATCTTTCGAAAACATACACTTTAGTTCTTCGTGTCTTGCTTTTTGGGAATAATATTAAAGTGTTTCATCCGTCGTGCCATTGGTTTTCATAATATTTAACTTTTAACACCAATATTTTCTATCAAACAGAGAAACTAGAAAATAGAAAAATATTCATCACATTGCAAATGTCAAAGTATATAAAACTTAAAATACAAAATTAAATTTTTTGTTGTTAAAACTGAACAAAGTTGTGCGGTATTAGATTTCGAAAGGGAAGAAAAGCAAAACAAGAAAAACGTTTCATCTCACACCGTAGTGCGAACTCATCCTTCGACGAGCCGACGCAGCTTGGTAACGACCTCGTTTGCGCACGAAGCCGAGTGCGTCTAGCCGTAATTCACATGCGGGGCGACTTGACGTTGCTAAGCGCGTCTGGAGGCTCGCCATTTCGTCATCAAAGTGTAGCCGTAAAAATGCGTGTAATATAGCGTCGAGTGTGGGTTTAGCACGTTCGTAGTGAATGGCAGGTTTGCCGAAGAGATTAGCACGCCCAAGCCGAAGGAAACGCAATCCTGCCTAACGCCAAAGCCTTGTGCGTGGCTCATGGAGTCCCAAGTTTGCGCATCTTCTGCTCGATAGCCCTACCGGGAGACGCACCGAGACGGTGGAATATCACGTGAACTTTGCATCTATCGCTTTACTTTTTTTCCCCACTATTGCTGCTTGCCGGCCACGCTGAGTTCCTCTTATCAGTGACGATAATTTTGGACATCGGATGACGCGATGGCGTTACCTCCATGGGCGGAGGTCATGGCAACATGACGGAGACCGTGGCGGAAACATATGACGCAAAAAAGCGGCCCACGGACATCATCCGCCGCCGGAGCGTGTGTGATTCGATTAGAAAACGAAATATGCTGCACGGTCATGGCGGTAAAGTCGGACGGGCGAGTGATAAGCCTTAAACGTTTGCGAAAACAAGCGCAAGAGGCGGGCAGGTTTAGAAGGAGGCTCTCCTGCCTGCTAATTTATGTGGTGGACAGGGCGAGTGTGGAAGAGGTCGGAAGGGATGTAAATCAATCAAACACCGCCCGATCGCACACTGGTGATGATTAGAGCGACGTTCGTGCATTCAAAACAAGCACACATTTTGGTTTGGCACAGTTTTTTTTTTCATATAGACGTATGTTATTAGCTAGTATGTGCATTGCAGATGATACTATCAGATGATTACTTTTTCTGATATGGGTGTACAAATAATTTTCGTACACTTTTGAGAAAATATATTTATTTTTCGTTGGTCTAAAAAATAAAAAAAAAAAATAATAACCCCACAACACTTTTAAAAGCAATAGAATGCAATCAAAAGTATTCTGAATTCTGAATTTTATTCCTACTGGTCTATTCTGAATTTTAATAATTTTAAAAGCATAAATATAATTTATAAATTTTGATATTAAAGCTTTGGAACAATAAAATTCACATTCCTTAAAAAGATAGCAGGCGAACGTAGCACCGGTTTTATAAATAAAGTAATGTTTACTCCATATTTGGTAATCACCTTCACCGAATCTCACCGCCACTGCACGGCACGTTCGATGATAAGCGAATTTTGGATGCGCTAACACGATGCGATAATAAGCGGCCCTGCAGTGCACACCAGCTTAAACCAGCCGAAATTGGTGCACGACTTTCGGTGGGGAGTGGGTTGTTGCACTTTTTTTCCGGCACTACGGTTGCCAAATTTTTTTTCCACGGATAAGATTGTGTTTCGTTTCTATTTTTTTTCACTTTGCGACGAGATTCCAGAGTTCCAGCGTGGCGTCCATGTCATCGCGATTATGTCATAAATCAAAAGTTTGTCCAAGGTGTGGTTGTTATCGGGGCCGTTTTTTCCACTGAAACGAATCCGGAACTGGTGTAATTTTGATATTTGGTGTAGTCATTTGAAACGAAAATTAGATAAAAGAACATTGCATATAAATACATTCCTTTACGTGTATTTTCAAATAAACTTTTAGCAGGTTCAGAGACATCTCCCACCAGCTGCTTTTATTACGCCATCTTTTTTACAAACATAAATCGTAGAATACAAATGTTTCTTTCTTCTTTTTTTTTTATACAGCGGTTTATTTTTTCCTTGTAGACAAAACAAAAAATCTCCACCACTTTTCCATCACTTCCCCCTCACGTATGAGCCACCAGCTGCAAAACATCAATCTCTCCTGTGGGAATTTACTGTACAGGCAGGGAAATGTTGAATGCTTTTTTCTTTTTGTTTCTCGTGTTTCGCCCATTTCCACCACAAACGGGAAAGGTCGCCCGCCGGTCGCTGGCGGTAGCTCCCCATGCGTTAAGAGCCTTGATTGAAGTGCTATCGAAAGTTTTCCATTTACCAACAAATATACATGCTTTACCGCTCTCGGGCTCGAAGGGCGTGAGTAATCTTAATGGTAGCTCGGGTTCGGGTCGGAGAAACTTCAAATCGGGCCACCAGTACATCGGTCGCTTTATCTTACCGTGTGCCACATACAAATCAACCCGAGGAAACATTTCTCTGTGCTTGTACGGGATCTTTTCACGGGGATGCCAGTGCAACGAACGCATGAATCACGTGGCCGTATCGGTCACCTGTGCTTGAAGCGCTTGGGGATACATTACTCACAAAGCCGACACGAATATTGTCACGTGGCCAGGAAAGATGTTTCCGTACATTCGATGATTCAAGGATATCGGATCTAATGTTGTTTCGGCAACTAAATCATAGTGTAGCAGGCGATGGCTGCGTGGTAAAAGGAATTAGAGAAAAATCAAAAGAAACGAAATGAAATTGTAAACCAACACCCGTACACGTTACCCAAGCGTTACGCTAATGCTTGTCAAGTAACGCATAAGATAGTGCGTCTTCGCTAAACGGCAATGCTGTGAAGCGTTTCCCCTAGATGGCGCTACTGTAGACTTTGGCATAGTGAGGACAAATGCAACCAAACATTGCTTGTTATTACAATTTAAAATGATTCATAATATTATTACAATAAAGAGGGAATAGACGAAAATATATTATTTTCATTTACTTAATAATAATGAAACATCTGATAAAAATATAAATTCAAAACATGATGCTAGGATCAGAATACACAAACCCACTGACAGTAAAATTAGTTCAATTATTTAAGCAGAATATTTATAGACCATTTTTTAGCTGTTAAATGTTAAATGTGTAAATGTTTTTTTCAATAATGAAAATTAATTTATCAATTTACTGTTTGAAAACTAAAGGAGCAGGAAATTAAACGCCAGCTCCTAGAAATAAAAAAAAAACAATCAACTCACTTTCTTATTTTCAAACAATCAACTCACCCTACGACCAGCACCGTACCAAAGCGTTACCATCGTTCTCTGCTTGAGCGATAACGAACGAAGTAACGCCGCTCGCCGAAAAGTGAGACGGAATGCGTTGCTCAAACGAAGTACGGCGCAATCGCACACCAACACACACACACCCAACCCGATCAGCCGGGAGCATGCACTGAGGAAAGTGGAGATAAAACGAAACACCGGACCCGTTCGCAACCACCCTCCACGGTAGCCGGCACGATGGTGCGGGGCAAAACCGCGTGACACGTGTTCCGAAAACGTGACTCCGGCTGTCAGTAGCCGCAGCCTGTTCCGGTACGACTGAGTGAGACCGAATGCACGCCGAGAGCAACGCGAATGGTTGTGTGCCGCCGCATCTTTCTTCTGCCGCTCGGTGGACTCGCCCGGTGTGTGGCCGTGTAGGTGGTGGTGGTGGACACACATTCGGAGATTCGATCTGTTGAATGTGAGTGAGTGTCGTCGTCCGGATGTGCGAATTTTATTGCCACTCGTCAGAAACATTTGCCACCACATGCCGGTCCGTGGGGAAGGTGGAACGAACGAGACAGCGATGTAAACAAAAACTAAATACAGAGCGGCCTGATGATTTACTTTTTTTTTTGGGAAATGGATATAAAAATACTACAACCTACATGTATTGGGTGGGCCTTCCGTATCGCTATATTGGTTAATATTGGAATAGATTGGATTGGATTTGATATGGATATAGGCGAAGTGTAGATTTGGGTCCTTCAGCTCCATTGAGCTATTGGTGATTGAACCCGAGTTATAAAATTTCCCGACGTTTGCTATAGGAACGTGCCAATTTGAATTTCAGACGACAGTATCCTGCATCGAGTTCCAGGTGGGGCATACGCCTTGCAGTGATTCTATGAAAACCGAGCAGGAACAGAATATAACAAAACGGATGAAATGTATAACCGATTAAAAACATTCATCGTGTGCATACTATGCGTGTCGATGGAAGCTGGGGAGCTACAAAAGAGAAGGCAATTTTATTAAAGTAATACAATCATCAAAGTGAAAATATATTAGTATAGCAAATATGATGAAATAAGCAAAGAAGGTATT
>JXWZ01007186.1:0-35001 GCA_000956215.1 Anopheles farauti No. 4 | reverse complement strand
AGCAGCAGCAGCGCCCGCGTTGCATCAGCTTCCTTTTGCCATTCGGGTGGGTTTGTGAGTGCGTTCGGGATTGGAAACAAAAACGGCAAAAATCACCGGAGGCCGCACGGGAACCGATCTCTCGCGGGGCAAAGAGGCGCGCTAAAACGGGGCTGGTTTCATTGAGCCATTTCCTTTGATCATTTGTTAATCGACGGCAGGGGAGTAAAAAAACACCGATGCACTTTTCTTTCGGAGTGCACTGCGCGCACACTCCTCACCACTACAAACAGCCGCCACCCATTCAACCGACGACATAAATCTTGCCTCACTCGGTCGTTATCGAATCTTTGAATCACTTAATAAACGACTAATTAAGGCCTTTACGATATCAGGTGTACAAATCGCGCCCTAGTCTCGAATATCCGAGCTACAGAATGCATGCTTACATACAGTTGCAGGAGTGTGTTCATGGAAATGTGATTTTTCAAGTAAGATAAAACCCATCCCTTATGAAGAATATATTTAGTTAAAATAAATAAATGGTTTTATGTTGGTTTCACTACAATTAAGTAAGAAACATATGCACAAGAACATTCTATGTTACACTTTTAGTTATAGATTATTTCAAGGAAAAGAACTACAAAACAAAATAATACACACACTGCTCTACCAGCACCCTGCGTTCGGTGTCCTTTCTCACTGGAGCGTACTCACACGAGCCGTGCCCGAAACTAGTTTACACCGGATGTAAGCGACGGTGTTTGGAGAGCTTCACATGCGGTTAAACATCCGGAAATCGGTTCAAAGGAACCCAAGAAGCCAGCATCATGCCAGTTACATGGTGGGAACAAGAACTAACCACACACTCATTCGGCAAACGGTAGCGATCGAACAGATCGAACGTGATTCTCATGTCAAGTGATCGTCAATTACAGTTTGCTATAAAAAAAAGTGCTAATGCTTGAAGCTTTTCACGCTTAGTAGATTATTGTTTCTAAAACTTTTTGTCAGTGCGTATTGCTCTATAGTTTGTTCGATATTTACAAGATATCGTTGTTGTAGGCAATGTTCCGATCCTTCCGATCTCTCCTCACGCTACTATGTGCCATAAACGCTTTTGCTTGATTCTTGCTTTTGTCTTATACCGACTACAATCGTGGTCGGAGTGATCGCGACCTATGATCTTCTTGTTGCTGGTTTTCTCTTTGTTTTCCTTCCATTCCCGCCCATCTCCACCAACTGCTCCCAGGCGCGTTGCTCTTCCCCACCTCCCCCCGTCGGGCTAGCTCGATGGTCGGCCACTAACTTTATGCGGCGTTTAATTTCTAACATCCGCTCACTTGCTTCGGCTGTTTTCTTGCTCTTGCTGGTACCGTCGTCTTGCCGCGCTCGTCTCACCATCTTTCCTTACTCACAATAGTTTTTTTTTCGCTTGACTAGATAGCACTTCTCTCATCTTCCATCGTCTCGTTTGCCTTCGGGCCAAACAGAACCTACCGGTTCTGAACGGAGCGCGGGAGACGCGGATTGTCTCGGACCGGGGTGGTGGGGTTCTCCTAGTAAACTACGCAAAGGGAAACAAGCAAAGGGAAAATCGAACAAAACGATGCAAAAGAAATAATAACAGAGAAAAAAAAAGCTACCCAACGCTCCATCCAAAGACAAAACAAGCCGGCTAGGCGTGTGCGCTCGCGCGCGCGCGCGCGTTTACTCACTTGCGTAAAGTCTTCTTTCCAGCGTGCTACCCTTGCCTTGTTTGTGGTTCTTGAGCGTGAGCTCGCGCGCGCACGGGCGCACGTCTATCGCCAATCGATTGCTAGGGATCGATAGGGTAACCAATGCACACCACCCAGAATGGGGGAAGCAGCTAGCAGCGATGGTTGGGTGTTGTGGCGTTGGATCCGGACTGACAAGAAGCTCCCCACAGTACACACACGCAAGTGACAGAAGGCCGAATGTAAAGGCGTAAGGGGCTCCATCACCACCAACACCGAAGGGGTAGAAAATGAACTACGCGAAAGACAGCGGTGCGGATGCGAAGAAGAGCAAACAATTTAATTGAATATTCATTATAGATCAAGCCTTCCGAAGGCGCTCCAACTAATAGTTTTGTACAATTGCTCGTTTCACTGACGGGTAGGGCGTTGCGTTAAGGCGACACAATTCAAGCACCCGTGGACAGCGGACGGAAACTTAGAACGAACGTTTGGCTCAGCAATTGTGTTACCTTTTTCTACTGTTACGATCACATCGTTTGCAATGCGCAAATAGAATCATTTGTATGATGAATTCGTGGATATTGATCCCAACATATTGAACAAACGTATACAAATCACTAAACTTAAAACATTTTTGCAATCTGACAGTCAATAATTGGGTTATCCAAAAATTGTTCTACTGACATAAATTCATTTCCTCTTCATTCAACACTGGCGTATTAGATATTGAAAAAAGCGGGTAACACATAGTTCCGTAGCGACGGCCACGGATGCCGATTAAGATGCCAATTTTTGTTAGATTAACGATTGCTTTTCCTCATTCCGGTTGAAATTAATATGGGCGCCAAGACGTGTCCCAACCACTCACCACCAGCGGTGTCCAATCGACGAAGGCGGAACGGATGGAGGAGGGCAGAGGAATTTGGATTAGCATAATTCATCCTTTTTCCTGAACTCTGCACACATTTCCATTAGCGCGTTTCGTTCCTCCTCTTTCCACCGGGTACCCGAAGGGAAAAGGGAAGCTGTGCGCGAGAAACCCCTCGATTGACCGTACTGCTGCTTTCTGCTTTCTTCCTGAACTTCTCCTCCAATGGTCAAACCCAGCGAGCCAGCCACGTCCAGACGAGCGCCTATACGTTGACTTCCACTCTCCGGAAGTATGGACCGTTATGCACGCACACCGGCTCTAACCGGCGACTACTCGCGGCACACGCAGGCACACTGAAGGAGACGAAGGAAAAGACAGTCAATTGATTGAGCCGCGCATCTTTGATGCATCGCTCGAGTCGCTTACTTCCTTTCCGTACGATCAGCGCGCGGTTCACAAACTGCCACCACGGCGACTGACTTGGCGATGGCGCTTGGGAACTGTTTAAGCATGCACAGACACATTTATATTCAAATTAGTCCTGCTACGGGCACGGGCGGCAAAACATATTTGCGCACGCGTTCTTGCAACAAAAGTTGCAACAGCACCGGTGACGATGGCATGGGTTTCGAATCACCGTGCCTGGGACGGTCCAAAGATAAAGAAAATTATTTTTAAACACTGAACGCATCCATCGCACGGTAGTGTATCGGGTTTTTTTTTTCTCTCGAGTGTGTAATATACGAATGTCAAATCAAACCCATATTGAATAAATGCCCCATTTTCACCATACGTTCCGGAACAAAACGAAAGGCGATCGATCTATCGAGGCGATCCAGCGGTGTTCCACAGTGCACCGATAATTTATCATTGTTTTTGATTGATAGGTTGCCCAGCCATGATCGAATCTCTTCCGCTGCCCAATTAAAACTTAATATTGAAAGAGAAGGAGATAACCTGAAGCGCTACGACACTAATTGAAACCATTTATGAAAACTGGTAGATGGAGCCTATAAGTTTCCACGATCAGACACGACTCCTGATTGCTGCTCTGCAATTATGCTAATACCCTAGCTACAGCAGTACTACTAGCAATGACACTCGCTAGCTCTTCCTGCTCTACTGGACATAGGAGGTTTCCATCCACTTATCCATAACGTTGACCGCTGAACAAAACACTCGCGATGACTTAACGCTCATGACTTAAAAACGATAAAAGTAGAAATATAATAAGTTGCCTATTGTTTACGATAATCTGAACATTCTGAACCGAAGAAGTTTAACCACAGTTTTGATAAGTGAAATATGTGGTGATCGCTGCCTGATGGACACAGTTTAGCGATAAAAATGCAAATAATCCAGCAGCTGCCTTAAAAAGCGAATATGCTTCCGGAAGAGGGCAAGAGGTCGGCATCATTCATTATCCTTACACATTTCCATATTGATAAGCTCTCTGCGATGCAGAACCATATGTAGTCATAAATAAGCGAAATCCCAATGAATGTCCTCTCCACTAACAGCGGCCGTACGCTTTCATATACATGAAACAGCGTTATGTTTGCTCGCTGAAAAGCTGCAAAATAGCACGTCATATGAGCAGCAATCGGCCACCGTTTTCTGTCACCGAAGGTTTCCGCTCAACGAAGGAAAAACATGAATCCACCACCACCACCACCACCACCAAAGTGCCGTAAAAAATAGAAACATTAAAAAAAGCTGCGCGACTTTTTGCCAACCGAGTCAACGCTAGAAACGAACGATGGACCAATCGGTGAAGTATGTTGGATGTTCGAATTTCGATCTTAATCCAAGCACACATTTTCCAACCATCTGAACCAATCGGAGCTCTTTGCGCATGATTTCTAGGGTGGGATAAAGCCATAGCCAACTGTTTGTGGGGTCAGAGGATTGTCTGTTTGCAAAGGCGGGATATGTACATTCTCTCTTACGGTTCGCGGCGGGCGCAGGCGTAAAATAGTCCATCCGCGCTTATCTTCCACATGCTGTTGCTTCACGCATACGAAACTGTGCGATAGGTGTGCGATCGGCTGGATTGTAGTGAATTCGACCACCGCTGTGTGCGTTGTGAGTGAGGCTGGGCAGCCAAAATGAAATCTTTACGAATCGTCGTCATACGATCCGGTGATAGGTGAACCAGTGTGTTGGTGGTTGGTGGTTTGAGCAATTTTTTGGCTATTTTTAAGTTTTTGAATGCATGAATTCCATTCGATTTATTCGATGCGATGCTATTCGAGGAACGGCGACGGCGCTTGTAGCGTTATTATGTCAGCGTCTTGTGTCTCACGTTTTAGAGTGCAAAATTTATGAAGCTACGCCCGTATAACCTTAACCCGCATTCCACGCCCCGGAGAGTTTGCACTAGACTAACCGTTTTTGAGGCCCCCGTCCCGTCTCTGGCGGTTTGCTTTAATAAACGACGCCTGACGCCTTCAATGCCACGCAAGAAGGCACTCGAGAGGGAAACCTACTGCTACCAATGCGCTAACTATCACCGCATCTGCTGGGCACGAAAGGAAAAGTTTCATCCTTTGCTTTTCCTTCACTTTTCCACCCTAGGTGGTCGACCACAAGACCGTGGCGTAGACAAGAAATGAAAGTCAGTGCGGAACAGATGGTTTTGGCTTAGTTGAAGCAGCACCGTGGGGTGTGCCGAGTCTGACTAGGTAGATGTTATTCATAACCTACAAAATTCATCACCATAAATTAAGAAGCTTTCCTCCGGTGGAAGAGGCCACCCGTGAAATGAAGAGGAGCCTTCGTCAAGGTTAAAATTTAAAAATGAAATTAAAAATAACTGTGCACCTTTCCTTATGGATTCCGAAATCTGGGCTGTCTCTTCGATTAGATTTGCACATGTCGACCGTTAATTAATCCGATTTGATCGTGTTCTAGCGTGTCGTTTAGGGTGATATGGACGTATGAAACACACCCTAACAACGGACTTTGTTTTTCTGGCAATGGACGTACTCGTGTGTGCATCGTTGATCGTTCCTTTCACTTGACTCGATGCGTGCGTGTTGGTGTGCGCTGTGGTTCTCTTTCAATTTCGACACTGTTGCACTTCAGCGCGCTCGCCCGAGCTGGCCGGCATAGGAAGAGTGTATTGTTTTTGTTTTGTTTGTATCTGCAATAAACACTCACAGCTACGATAGGACGCTTGATGCACGTGCAAAAGTAACCATCACCAACGTAGTGTGGGTGAAACACTGTTTGGTGGCGTTGTGTCCGATTCGTCTGCGGGTTGCCATTGGGTTTGGAACTGCATTAGCCTACATGTGCCACGAACCGTCAAGCGAGTGTGAGTCGAATTTTCATTCGGCTGATGCCAGAAAAACAAAGGAACAGTGTGGAGAACAGAAACGCATCGAAGGGTAACGACGATGACGCCGGTCGTTATTTTGTCCACGCTCGCAACAATTTCTGACCGTTGATGACCGCCACGTTCGAATCGCTGGGTAACATTCACGCACACCGGGAGCTTCTGTAATTCCGACGAGGCCCATCCCAAGACCGTAGTGCAAACGTTTTCATTTGCTCCACCACGGTCTGCGACGGCCGACTACGGAGCCGGGTGACCAAACGGTGCTCAAATCCAGAGAAACTCGTTTCGAATTCTACTCATCGCGCTCTCGCAGTTGGACTATTGACGCAACAAGCAATTATAGGAACAGTTCGTCCATATTTGCGAACTGTAAGATCCAATTTCAGGACAACTGCCGACGTGCAGACTTTGCAGCAGGGGGATTGGTTTTCTTCGCCAGGAAAAAAAAAAACTAGATAGAAGGAACCCTATCTCAGTCCCGGCACCTATGGTCCATACATTAAAATGCTTTGCGCAGTAGCGAATGCATGCCTAAAAAGATCATATTGTTGTGCAAGAAAATCTTTCCTCTCGAAAACAGGGCGGAGCATAATTGAATTATGATTGTACCTTTTGATGTCGCTGTTTTTATTTGTAATCGTTTTCCATCACAAAACCAAGTGCTTTTGTTATGCGTAAGTGCACCCAGAGGAAGAAACTAGGATCAAAAGGGCACGTAGCAACTGGGAAGCAGTTGTAGGGTCCAGTGAAAAGCGCGGGAAAACATTGTCGTACGAGTCCTGGTGGTGAAGCTCATTTCGCCCAATTCGCTCAATAGAGCATTAGCACTGATTTAAATTGGAGGAGTGTAATGTTGCAAAGGAGTGCAAACAAATTAGAGTGTACGAGCTGAGTAGAAAGAAAAACCGGTGTGTCCCGCTACGGTTATTCAATTAAGTTATCACATAATGCGCCACACCTATCAAACACTTTTTTCAAACGACGAAGAAGTTAGAGTTTAACATCTTTCGTCTTCCAGAAGCAACAAACGTTTCAAGTACACTCGGTTTGTGTCAAAAGATTTATTACTATCATTTCAGTGTGCCCTAAATGTCGTGTCGTATTTGCCCCGTCCGTCGCACGTGCTAGCAGGCAATAATGTTAAAGGGCATGTGGGTGGATCGTCTCGAAGCTTCAACTAGTGTATCAGACATTCAGAGCCAGCGCTGACTGGTGCTGTGCTGTAGTTGCTTTTTGTCTTTTCATTCATACATTCAATCAACTGTGGACGACGGCCACGCGTTACCACTCATTCATTCATTCCCGGTTGCTCGGTTCATTCATTCGCCGCAGCCGTCCCAACTAGTGGCCGAGTGGCGCAGATCACGACCGGTGGTTTCGCGCGCGCGCGCGCGTTGTGTGAAGGCTGTTGCCGGAGCCTGAATGGGGTAGCTGGTGGGAACTACCACCAGCAACTGGCTGGGTATAGGGAGAGCAGTAGGGCGGCATATGAGAAACGGACTATGTAATCAACGATCGCAGCTTCTACCACCATCCGCAATCATCATCTCGTGTAGCGAGACCCATCCACTGTATTCCTCTCCACCCGCAACGCTTCCCCACCCGACCAGCCACACGCAAGCAGCGCAAATAACGTTAATACACTTGCTAGTTCAGTTGCCGAAGCAATATGCGGCTACCGCTTCATGTTGACATTTTACGTAAAACATCATCTTCATGTTTTTTTTATTCGACCAACTTGAAGGACTTTGGGAACAATTTCTTCCAAGTTTTCGTGGTCATCAATTCTTCAAATATTTTTTCGAATATTCGCCAGCATACATGATGACGTTCGTAAACCAAATTACACCAATACACTAAATCAAAACATAGCATGTCATGCGTATTTCACTGGAACCCTCCCTCACGGTTTGTAAGCTCCAACGACAATTCTCATTCGCTTATGCCCTGCCTGTTTATCGGCTGTGTCCACCAACACCGCAATGTATGCACCGTGTGTGTGTGTGTATGGGTATTTGTGTGCCACAGTGAGGGAATGCTACAAGGGACACAACACAACAAAACGCAACGCATGTGGTCTTTGTTTGGCTGCTAGCTCGAGCGTGACTGTTCACCGCGATGTAAACGAATAAAAAACGGCCAACAAACACAACGTACACATGGACACATTCTAAAAGAATATAACCGACCATCATCGAAACGGACGCCCGCATCAAAATATAATACTCCAACCAAACCCCGGCACCCCGCACACACTCGTTTCACACGCGCGCACCATCAACAACAGCGAGGGTAAAAAGCACTGCAGAGACACTGACGAGTGTATAATATGTGCAAACGATCGTTTTGAGTGCTTTCAAACATTGTACAGTGCAGCGGTTCCTTCGCACGGTATATCAAACCGCGTGCTCACTCGTTCGATACACACACTCACTGTCGAATTTGCCAACGGTTGCCAATTTGGTTGAATGAACTTTTAAATGGTGCAACTAATGGTGACACTAAGCGCACTCTAATGGTATGTGCTGATATGATTTCCAAGAGCCGCTTACCACAGACTCTGGTTGTACAGTTTCATGGTTGTAGTATAGTGATTGCTGATAGCTGATTCAAACATAACAAACACTGAGGATTCCCGTTTGCTTCATTCAAAAATCGAGTGGCTCCAATGGGCGCAATTAAAGGGGGCTTACGCTACCATTTTTACCTCGCCTAACACACCGGGAGGCACGAGAGGAACGATCAATCGATCAGTCGATCCGAACCGATATTGATTTAGACAGCTTATTATAGGGCGCACGCGTGCACACACACACACACACACACACACACACACACACACACACACACACACACACACACACACACATATACACGTATACACGTATACATTTTCATGCTCTGCAGCATGATCATAATATTTTCAACCGCAATCAAACGAAATGGAAAATACTCTCAGCCTCAGCCTTTCCGCAGCTACGGTGGCTGTGGATCGTTGGATCAACACCCGATCGGTCTTTGGCGGTGCGCTTTTGAAAGGGATTGTCGCTAGGAGTGGATAGATGTTGAGTCGTTTTGCTTTTTGCTTTCAATAGTCAGACTATCGAAATTATAGACTCCCGATTCCTTCACAAACTCTCCCGACACTCCCTCCCCGTTTACCCGCTCTCATGCAGGTGACCACCGGGGGAAGAGCAAAATCAGGGGAATAAACCTTTTTTCGTTATTTTACCGCTCTGCCACACAGCCTGTCTGCCTAGCCTGGTCTGCGCTACGCATGATTACTCATTATTCCTCCGTTCCCTCCCGAGCCAGCGACGGGAGCGTTCCCTTACCCGGCAGCTTCCGCAGCACGAGGGTGGTGGGCATGAGGCGGCTTTTTCGAGGGTTTGATGTAACTAATTATACGGTGCTGTGTTCTTCCACTTTTTGTTGAAAGTTAAAGGTTGAGCCTCTGCTCGATGTCTACGTTTTAGCAATACACCCTAAAGTAGAAATAAACACACAACCGCACACACTCATATTCCTTTGCAAGCATTCGAACGATTGAATGCATTTCGCTACAGTAATGATATTTTATCCGTCCTAGCATAAGTGTTTAGAAGGCAGGAAAGAACACGGATCAAGGCACTTACCTCCGTTGCCGCCGCCACTGTTGGTGTTGGTTGTACTGCTGCTGTTCGGCGTCGTTGTACCGGGGGTTGTGCTGGAGGTAGATGCGGGAGTATTGCTGCTGTTGTTGTTGCTATTGCTGGCCGAACCATTGCCTCTGCCGAATTCTTGCTGCTGGCCACTTAACCGCTGAAGGGCGCTGTTGTACTCGTTGAGTTCGTTAACGCCAACTCCACCGCCGGACGCCTGCCCGCAGGAAGCATCGTACACACCACCGCCAGCCGATGGACCGTGTTCTAGCAAAGCCTTTTCGCAATCTAAACCAACGAAAGCAGAGGAACAAAGCGTGCATATGTGAGTAAGAATACAACCGACGTTTTATTATGCACACGCGTACTGTTCGAATGCTTCAATTATGATTCCTGGTTGTTCTCTTGATCTACTCTCGAATGCAGAGAATAGAAATTGTCAAACGGGTTGATTCTAACCTAAAGTAGCATCCATTGATCGTTGACGTTCGGGTGCGAAAGGGGAATATTTTCGAGAAAGTAGGATATTTTGATAAGTCAATTCAGCGGAGGGGAGCGCTATATTTATGTTTTTCCCAAAACCCATCAACAATTTTCCAGGATGACGCAGGACTCGTTTGATTTGATTTCCTCTTCCAGATTTACCGCACACCCCTACTCGACCAATGTGCATGTGATGAATGGACAACGTATTTTTCGTTCTAACATCATTTCAAACTGGTTGGGAAAGCAAACGTCACCGTCAGAGTTGCCCTCGCTGGCGCCACAGCCGTCGAACGGGTTGCAATCGATTTGGTAAATGTGAAATTCAATTTATTAGCGCGTGTGGCGCGTTCCAGTAGCACGAACATAGTACAATTTCTGTCTAGTAGCCGAAATAGCTGGCCATATGCGTGGGAAAATGTCATTAAGGTACGATGTGGGATGCGCTGATTTGCTGTTAAAATCAAATTTAGGAAGCATTTTACAAGGTGCGTGTAAGGATGACGGCGATAGCGAACCGGAATGTAGGACAAGTGGAAATTTAGGAAACAAATATTAGGGAAAGTAATTTCCTCAAATAAAGCTGTTGGCCCCGCAACATAATCGCGCAGGAGTTTTCCTGCCGTGTGTACAGAAATACAATTTACATCCACTGTTGTGAACGCCGATGGTACTAGCCAGTGTGATGTCCGAACGCAATTGAAATGTGATGGAAATCAAAATAAACTCATTACACATCTGAATCAAAGCAATTGAAAAAAAAAAATCAAAGGACAAAGGGTAAATCCGGCACCCATGGAATCAAACATAGCAATTGATCGAGATGTGCCCTCGTTAGTATTAACCAACTTCAATTAAATGAGCTCACCGCCCAAGACTTAAGATCGTAGACGTTAATCCAATTAACCCCAGGCATAACCGATTTAAGGCAATAGAGTCAATTATCCAATCTCAATCACGATCGACCCGTAGGCAGCGCTTGAACCCCGCGGTTTGAGTAAGAAATGGTTCCATCTGAATGGTGTGCGGCGCTACAAGCGGGTCAGTAAAAGTGATGAAGATGAAATTGTCTTGTTATGGATGCTTGTCCGTTGACATTATGATCATTGGGGGGAGGTTTATGTTGACCTCTTTCAGACAACCTTGTGTAGCAGCAGATACGTTCTCGGGTGGACGTCAGTAAGAGGGCGTTAAATTTTCACTGCATTCTGTCGTAAAAAAAAACTGGTGCTTTTAACAATACCCTTGCCAGGGTGCTTACTGTATGGGAACGTGATTCTATCCACTGGCTAACACTGTACTTTTAAGCGCAGTCCTATGTGAGCTAAACACCAATGGATGAAACAATTGCGAATGCCTAAGTTCTACTAGTAAAAACACACACTGAAGGTGATGGCGATCCTCATCACCGGTAGTGGCGTGGAGCTGATCTATCTTTATTTGATGATCATTTTCGATGTGGTGAATCTACCTATGAAATAGTTGTGTGCAGCGATGTGTACACCCTTGAAATGGACTGTACAGGTTGTGGGTATGATGAGTGGATAGTACTGCAGTTTGTAGCCACGATTGCCTTGGTGCATTGATTAAAATCGCATTACATGCCCATCTTCCTAATTAAGCCTTGCCGTTGACGTTTCGGCCTACACCCTAGTTTCTAGTTTTTTGTTGTTGTTTACCATAGTTTTTACTACGTAACCAACACTAGCCAAGAGCACCGAGAACCTCTTACTCAACTTGTTGTTTTTTTCTTTTCAGCTTTCAAGTGAGTAAATCGGATTGGATTAATTAACATAAAGGCATACACAACAACATCATTGTACAGTCAATACATTGTCTAATTGTTGAACATAGTGCGTAAATGTGTAAAATGTAGTGTGATTTATATAACTAAGTTGAAATTTTGTGGAAATCATTAATTCTAATGCACTAATGTAATACAAAAACATGAATTGAGTGGCATGAAATTAAACGTCGCACATATGTTTTGCTTACCTTTTTGGAGAATTTCCAAGTGCTCCCATAGAATATCACCCGTGAATGGAGGTGCAATCGCAAGAAACCCTTCGCGACCGAGTCCAACAATGTCACGACCACTCATCTTTTGAAACGGTTCCTTGTTGACACCCTCCAAGGAAAATTCCTTTATCGACCAGTTCAACCAAATTAGCACGTGTTCCGCTGTCCATTGTCGGGGATCTACCGAAGGTAAAAAACGTGAAGAAGAAAAATATGTTACGATTGTGACGATTAAGACTTGGTTGTTAAACGTGAAAATAAGTAAACAATAGATCATCTATTCTCACCCTTGAATGAATTGATGGAATTGTTATGAAGGACACAAGTAACCCATAAAACAAAGGGTAATAAAGTATTAATTGTTTGCTGATTTTAATGTTCCACTCTACAGGGACAATTTGGCATCCAAAATCACACAAAACTGAATTATAGTGCTGTCGAGTTAGGAAAACGAAACCTGTCCATGGGAAGAGGGTAGTTTTTCTTGGCCAAACAAAAGTGATCTGACACTGACCTTAACTTTTGGCGTGTTGGAAGTCAACATAATTTACCCGTAAAAACTCGACACCGTAGTAACACCAAGCAAGTGTACACAGGAAACTTACATTTTCTACTGGATGAATTTTGTATTTTTCTTAAATATAATATATAAATAAAGATTTTAGATTTGTTTTAGATGAAATAAATTTGTTTTAGATATCAAACAATAACATTAAACTGTGTCAAACGGTTAAAAATACGTTAACAAAAAAGTTGCTTACCTTTGGTAATTTTGAATGTTTGCACCTCTTTCTCCCAGGATGCAAACGATGCATAAAGCACTTCAGTAAGTTTTTTATTTGTACCGGGCGTCAAGGGTGGCATCTGTGTCGGGACATCTGAAATATAGAGAACATAGAGAACTTAGTTACATTGAAGTTTTCCTCGCATTGGCGGCAACTAGTGAGTGGCAATTAAGTGCGACGCAAATCTATTAGTTGTGAAATCGTCTTTTGGTGGTCTCGCACAAAAGGAAGAAGAACGCTTCACTACGACGATGGGCATCACTTGGAAAGACCACCTTCGTTTTCCGGTTCTCGGTCATGGAAAGCGTAGCTAAATTTGTGACCAAACACTATCCATCATATCCTCCACATCCGAGGGTCGCCGATGCACAAAGAAAACTCGTCAGCGTCTTTCGTCGCTGCTGCTAGGCAGTGACACAATTTGCAGCTATTAAATGATTCGCTCCCACAGGAAGAGAACGGAACCAAACGGAACGGAAGTATTTAATTTCACAGAACACACACAATGCTTCATAGTCCAAGTGGTTTGGGGAACGGCACCAACACCGGCTCTAGACCGCCGGCGATCCCGAGGGCTAAAATCTGTAAGCCCTACAAAAATACCACTCAATTCTTCCGCTGGTCGGATCTCGTGGCAACGTAAATTTGATCAATGAGTCTTCAACATTCTCTTTCATGTGTTTACTTCTATTCTTTTTTTCCTAAGTGCTGCTTCCTTCGTCGTCATCGTCGTCGCCGTCGTCGTCGTCGTCATCGTCATCCAGATTGCTCGCGTCGATGAAGACCAACGACGCAGAAGATGAGGATGATTAAAGACTCACATCGTTGGCGAGGGATGAAGCTTCTCGTACGAGTACGATCAAGGAGTTGCGATCAGCCGGGGATTACATTCTACCGATTGGATCGTAATCGCTCGGTTGACTCTACTTTCCGATTGGGGATGGAAAATTGAAATTTTAACGGATTACTGCTCTGCTGCTGTGCCCTTAAAGCCGCGATGACGTGATGGCAAAGGAAACATAAACTTCCGTAGCAGCCATGCTACCGATCAACCTCCTCCAGGGCGGAGGACAATGTCAAAAGAGAAAAGATTGAATCATTTCGTCTTCCTAAGGCGGAATCAAAGGGATTTGAGTTCATTGAGAAAAAGAGCTTCACAGAGCATTAGAGACACACGATCGTGTGTCGCAAACAATTGGATTTTATTTCTTCCACCACAGAAAAAAGCCCATTCCCGCTTTTGCATGGCGATACATGTAAAAGTAGGAAATCCGAACTTCCGAACCGGCAGTCCGGTAATTTGTTTTGGTGGAAGTGGACTTCATTTGAAACTTAATCGTCACTTGCAGTCCAATCCGATCTGCATCGACAAATCGACGTGTCAATGAGTAAGAGCTCTTAATATGGCTGGACAAAAACCTATGTCTTCTTGTGTGACAAGTACCAAAGGGATCTTTAGCGGTCGTTGAGCACATACAAAGAGGAAGTAAAAACTTCCGAGTAATAATGGCTTAATCAATCCCTATTTTCTTCCTCATCTTTGATACATAAAAGGAATTGTTAACCCAACTTCGAACATCCGTTTGAAATATGAACATTTCTCAAACGTTTACCAATTATATTCAATATAACGTTATTGAATGAATTTCAGTGCACAACACGTGCAAAATTTACTATTTTTATCTATTTCGCTGTACCTCCGCCCAGAAAATACAGGAGGATAGTATTGCGGTAAAGACCACCTATCACGATGCCGATTCATGCCAACGATCCCCCATCGTAAGACGAAACGATTGCCAAACCCAACGATCAACACGCCTAAACATGATCAAAACACGCGTTGACCCTTTTCCCTCGAGCTGCCGGTTGGCCTGATCTCGATAATCAATTTTCGGCCTCAACAGAACGACTATTATCCGGCGGAATCGTCGAACGTTTGAGTCGCCTGTAATTTCATCATTCCTCATCATTGTTGGTACGCCTCGAAGCCACCGCCTGTTCTATTGGCGTATACCATAGGCAAAGGATTGAGTGGGCGGTGATGGGAGGGAAAGCTGTAAAAACGAGATAAAAACACACAAAAACGCCGACCAAACAGAAACGCATGTGCCCTCACACATGCCGACAACGCCAGCTGTTTTGCGTGTAATTAAATTTTCGGCGTAATTCTTTTTTGTGAGGCCGATTGTTTTCTTTCCTCGTTACGAAGCCTGCGTCTATTTGTTTTCATTTTTCCACTCTGTGTGTCATATTCCCGTGATTAGTTGCGCTGTCCAGCCGCGCGTAGTTTCATTCCGTAAGACCAGCACCAACCTACCACGAAGGAAGTGCGGTCGTTTTATGAAGGTTTTCTTTACTTCAACCTGTACGCCGACACTGGCGGAGTGACTGCTTATAGCTTGTGCATTTTGTTTAAAGAAATTTCCTACTGTCGTCCCTGTTCATCGAATGTTTTGGTTATTTTTTCTCGTAACAATTTATTACTTGCACAATTAATTACTTCAAGCATAATTTAAAGAAATACTGGTCCTCACAATTGGTCCATCTTATTGATAGTACGTGAAACTTATATATCATTTCCATGAAGAAGTATCTATGTTAATACCATTATAACAAATTGTTCTCAATATGCAATTAAAATAAAACGCTTGTAAAAAAGTAAATTGGTGGAATAAGCAGTTAGTACCGGTCGTTCATGCTAGTGTAAAATGGAAAAAGAAACACGGTGTATTGTGATCCAAAGTGTTAGACACCCGAAAACAAAGTTCACCATGCGTAACGAAACTCTATTCATGTTTGTTCGTTGAAACCGACAAACCATTTGAATCGACCAGACGTCGTATGAACAGACCATACTTGTTCATTCGTTCTACGGACTATCAAAGACGAGTCATACATTTCTTCAACGTATGCTTACAAGTTTAATAATTAGTTTAAACAATTTTCTAAACTTGTCTCAAATGCGCTTCCGTTTAATCCAAACCAGAAATAGCAGTTTACATTGTGAGACTGTACGCGATATAGTTGACCAGAAGATGCGAACATTTCTTAATTCGTCATTTTGTATTCGAGCTAGAAGTATAACAAAGCAATGTTTACTTAAATCTTAGTGAACCGGTGCTGCTATAGCATTGGTGCAGTTCTTAGTTGAAACGTACACCAAGGAGACTTGAAGAAAGGGCGACCAAGAAACATCACCATGGTCAAAGCACCCCAATAATGGGTTCAAGGTGCATCAGACGCCGTTATTGTTACGTGGTGTACGGCAGCGTTGCGCTTCGGTGCGTTGAATAGTTTCTGACAAAGTACGCCATTTTTATGGGTTGCCAGTGCTTTCGCTTTCTTAGCGAGCTGCGCAAGTATGGAAATGTTGAATTATTTAATCACTCTGGGCGAACACATCCGAACAAAATTCATATGTACCACGAATTAGAAATAGCGTTCAGTGAAACTTCAGCGTAAAATAACATCCTAAACCACCGGCTATGAATACAGTGAATCAAATTCAGATATGTAATGTTTTGTATTTACCTCTTGGTTTCTGTAAACCTTTCATTAATGGATGAGACTTTAGACCCATTCCAACAGATGCGAGTTTGTTTAAACTATAACTGTTGAGAAAACTTTGCTGATTATTGTTCAGAAAGTTGACATTGTTGTTGTTGTGAATGCCACCGATACTGCCGACGCCACCGATCATTCCGCCAGCAACACTTGACAGGCCCGTGCCTAGGTTATGATGATTCGCTCCACGCAACGGAATCCTTCCGAGAGGACCTCCACGACCTATGCCGGGGTCGTTCCACTCCATCCATTCGTTTGTCATTTTCGCTCGAGGATCGAAACCTTCGAATCCTCGTAGCTCATTAATGTTTACCTTCGTAGCCACTTTTTCTGCGTGAATAACCGTTCCTTGCGATTATTGATACTGGCTGGGACAGCGTGGGACAGATACGATGACTTTTTTTGTAGTATACAGAAATACTATATGCAGATTTTCTGGCTATATTCACGTTAATCGCACTATGTTTGGTTTAGCTACAACACATACAGTATTCATTTCGAAATACACCACTTTGTTGCGAGCAGCGTTGTTCCGTAAGCCACGTACAGTGGGATTGTTATTAAATTTTCTTCGTTTTCCACTTTATCCTTCGTATTTATTCTTATAGCTCGAAGGTATTCAATACGTGCCAGTACGATGCATACACTCACTCAACTTTGTTATTGGGATCTTTCACAACGCAAAACGACGCCAGCACAATCAGCATTCGTAAATCACTTTCGAAATCAGATGAATTTATTGGCGTACTCCACTGCTTATTTTCGTTCTTCGTGCAACTTTAATTTAATCCACATTTATATATTCACACTGTTGTCAATAAAACTCGGTGCTGTAGAAAGCCAAAAAAGATTGGAGAAATCGTAATGTGTAAAAAAAACCATTGCAAACTTTTTTAAGGAAATATCATACATTCGCATTGTGACCAGAATCAAGGAGAAGAAATCGTTTAACATTCTTTATTCTATAGTGGTTTTCCTTTGATGGCTATCTTTAGTTTAATATACAATTATCGCTCTTATGGGTTTTGCAGTTTTTTAAATTTGGTTTGACTTACAACTATCAATAAATGAAAACAAAATCGTCACTCATGTGATAAATCAGTAAATTGTGGTAATGCAATGTGGGGAATACAATAAAGTCCTAAACATTTAACTAGATTTAGGCAAATAAACCTTCAATCATTGTGGTGGTCAACAGTCTGCTGGGGTGTTAAAGATTAATTGAATGTGTCGAATGTAACGCATTTAACTAATCCCACAGATGGTGTTCTCATGGCGTCATGAATAACGCGCTCTTTTTCATTGAATGAAGGATAGCTGATGCTATCAAGCATTAGATGATTTGTAAAGATTTTGGTATCATGCGTTTTATACTTTGAGTTACACAGTCTCATACGCAGCAGCTCAATCCATTGGATACTACAAAACCAACCAATTTTAGACAAATACGCATCAAGACATGTCATTGTCGTATAAAAAGGTTGGTTCTACTGAGTAGGTACTACAAAATGCACAATAAAGCAAACAACCATCTCGAACATGTCAATATACCTCGGGGTTCGTTTAATTTTTTAGACCCACATGCCAAACCGTATTCCTCGCCGCCATAGAACTGAGCTGCGGTGGACTCGACGCTTTGAAAATGTCCACTTAATTAACATAAATTATTAAATTAACATTTCATTTACTCCAATTGTCATCCAATTCTTTCCAATTGATGTGTCGAACCAACGCAGTGGCCATTCCATCTACGGCTCTTCCACTAACTGTTGATGCTTTCTAATACCCATTAGAACGTTGTCCATTAGAGACTAGCAAAAACTTCATAAGCAGCACGAATAGAACGGAAGCGGTCACTCGGTGGAAAATGTTCGAAAATGAGGGAAAAACGCATAAACAAACAAACGCAACTTCAACACCGCACACGGCTAACTAACCATCCACCGTGAGGGGTGATAGCGTGAGTTATTATTAAAAGCACACAGCAGCTAGTTCAACAATGTTTCAGAACATAAAAGAAAAATGTAATATTTAGAAAATCTTTTTCATTATTTTGCAAACATTTGTAATTCATGCATCGTTTCAAAAACCGAGATTCGAATTATGTGCATATAACGCTATGGCAACTTATATTAGTGATACCACATTATCAACTTAATGTTGAAGAACAATATAAAAATCCTTCTCATCCTACTGCAAATAGTACGAAGTGCATCATCCACGAGCGATTAGGGAAATGACTAAACGGAAATGTAAACCAATTTTATTGCTCACTTTCCAAGAACGCATAAACGCATCTGTAATAAGATCCGGTTCCAAAGAGAACTTCATAGAGCTGCTGCTCGTTCGTGAAAACCGTGTTAAAAGATCATGGGAGGGTCACAGAAAACATGAAATCGATCACAGTAAACTGTAACAGGGGGAAAGGTGGTGATAATTCCCGTAATTTTCATGCTCTTCGGTTCAATTACCAATCGCTTGTCAGGTTCCATCAATACATTGCGTAGGAACTAGCAACAGTCAGACTTCCGAACGATAGTACGGAACACGATCAAGTGTAATGTGATATATTTCACCCCTCTGGACTTGCTGGCACTTTCCCCTTAAAGCAGTTATACAAATCACAGACACACACACAAAATTGAGGATTATAATTGTGCTGCGGTTGAACGGAAACTAAGTGGTTGTTCGACGACCATCGATCGGAAGTACCTGTCGTATGTTATTGATTATCCGGCTAAATGCATTTCCCAGGTGACCTTTAGATTCTTTCTTACGTGAAATTCTAGTAAAGGGAGATACAATTTCATAAATACGTCACTGAATCCTAAGTGCTAAGATGGTGTAATCTTATTTATTATTGTACTCAATTACACATGGCTAACATGAACTGAAATTATTTCATCTAACTGAGCATGTGTCTATTGCCTTACACAATGGTGCCAAACATTGATGACCGATTTCTCAAATTCATATCATGGACAATTTGAAGGTAGTTATCGCATCTTTTGCGATTTGTCTCGTGCCAGTATAAATGCATTTCTCTTGAAGGATTACAAGAGAAAATCCACAGTCAATATAGTCATTAGTGAGTGTGTGTCTGTGTGTGTGTAGGAGATTAATATCCGTTCGGTCCGGATATGGCAAATTCAACATCGTTGACGCATAATCATACACCTGTGACGAAGGGCTTTAGAAAACTTTAGAATGCGAATGTAGACTACGATTGGCGTTGATTGTAGGCGATGAAGCAACCTCACGAGGCTACCGCAATCAGCGGCAACAGCTAAGAAAATGAGCAGCCACTTGCCCGACGATTGTCGGTGGAAAAATCCCCTGTTTTGAGATCACCAGGTTGATACCAAGGTAAGAATGAATGGCATTAGACGCTCGGAGACGCAGCGCTCGGTTGCATTGTGTGGGGACACTGTTCATTGAAGAAAATCTTTGCTTCTCAACACCGAAAGCCTATCTTCTTCATCAAGCCACACACTCACGGGCACCGCACGCCTCGATCACAACGAAATGACAACGAAAACGACTTCAGTAACGATCAAATCCACAGCAACGAACAAACGACACTGAAGTAGCGTTGTCATCATCATTTGAGGTGCCTTTTTTCTACCCACCCATAACCAAGTGTTTCTGATATTTCAGCCACTTTTCGATGAAGTTGACATTGTATAATTACATGAGAATAGCATGTCTTGCATCTCCGGAAATCGTTTCCGTGCTGTAATTATTTCATTTTTTCGGCTCAACACACTCAGATTGAAGTTTTCATGTGGTATTTGAAATTTAAAAAAATATTAATACTGTTCTGGGCTGCGTTGGTCATAACTTTTCCCTCTAAAATAAAGTGCGTTTTAAACTATTCTCAATGTTATAAATTCTTTGTTGTTTGCAGCAAATGCCAACAACCCACTAGAAACACAGCCCATTGCATCGACGGCACCTTCGTGGCCAAGGTCGAAATCATCAGCTCAAAACTAGTATCGCGAGTTTCGAGTGCCAACTGTATGGCTAGGGTATGGTTGGTGCTTGCTCGGGCGTTACGGTTTTGTTTCCACAAAGAAAGTTGCGTAAAACTGCAAGCATGTGTATGCCCCGGCCGATCGCACAACACCCACAATAAAAACGAAGACGTTTCATATCGCGGTAAGTGAGGTATAACAAAGCAAAATCCTCAACACAAACACCTGCGCTACAGTATCGGTTTGCTTCGGACCGCGTATGGCGCCTGTAGCGACATATAATAATTCAATTCTTGAGAAACGTTAAGCTAGTGCGCCTTAACTTCAATGCCATCGATTAGGGAAAAGCTTTGCGGATAAACACAAAGGAAAATGCACATCGTCCTCAACGCCACACCAACGACTGGGCATGGTAATCGGTAATCCCGCTTCGGTCGGACAAACCCCAAGAATATTACCTTACTTGGGGGAGAGGATCAAGTTTCTGACAACATTTATGGGTATTAGCAGTTGTGTAATGAGCGTACATATTTGATAGGATTTTCCACGGCTTTAGACACTACCATTCTCTAGTCTTTCAACAAAAGCACCGCTAGTGTGAGTGAAAATTGTTTTATTATGTTTGAAAAAAAAAAACAATAACCGCGATTCGTAGTCCACCTCATGGTAATAATGCATATTTCTTCATCTTCGTATGATTTTTTGGAAATATGCGCAAATACAACTTTGAAGGATAAAAAAATTAATGCAATAATAAACCATCAACAAACAACAACAATATATGATAACTTCATTTCACAGGTTCGCATTTTTGCCGACGGTCGGATGAGCATGCAGCAATGGCCTTCGTTGTCATTGCCGATCGCGGGTCAACGCTGCGGAAAGTATAAACTGCTCGCGACACAGGCACCGGCAATACGACATTAGCATAATGCGCGGCTGGTTGATTTTGCTCCAGGGTTCACGCCGGGGCAGTACGTTACGAAGGGAGTCGCCATAAAATCACTATCGAATTGCGCCATTCCGTGTATGTACGCGAAAGCTGGAGTTTTGACACCATGAAGATATCGCACGAAGCACACTCATCACCACACGCAGTAATTGCTTCGTATGTATTGGTTCCATTAGATTCAGTTTAGCGTTCGAGTTATACATATTCCGGATAGTTATAACGATCCCAGACCAACGAGCGTAGGATCGCACTGTGTTTCGCGTTTATGACACTTTACACGACCAATGGACAGTAAGTTATTCACAACAACACATTTACGTCACACCACCTTTTTTTGTACGAAAAATTTACACATTCTGCCTTAAACTGCTGTATCCTTTTCCACTTGTACACCGAGGAGCGTTTCCAGAGGGCACGCAGCTCCGGTTGATGCTTTTCGCAAAGGTTTCCCTACACCGGGCAGGGTATCTTTTTCACTAGCTCCTCGTTCAGGGAAATCCCACATGCGGAAAATTTTGTACACTAGTATTCAACCGAGGATTAACAAGCACCACACAACACCGACGACAGAAACTCGCACTGTTTACCAACCGAAAAACACAGCATCAGGTGCATTCTTGAGCACTGCGAACACCAAACTTTTCCGAGGACGCCCGAACAACCGACCAACAGCGGCGCTTAACGGACTTAGTAGAATGCGCACGATCACTGTAAAAGGTGTGCGTTTCTCAGAGAGACAGAGAGACAGAGAGAGAGAGAGGGTAAGTATAAACGCGCTCTCCCGGAACGAGCGCAACGTTGCTCTGTGGTGAGCGGTTTTTTGAACAGATCTTTTTTCCTACGATCACGCTTGGCGGGTAATAGCACAGCAGCTAGACAAGCTCTCCGACACACACTCCGTTCATCGTTACGTTGTTGAATGAAAACGTTGTTGAGATTTTTGTTGTGTGCGGGTCCGTGCGCGCGCGGCGGAAGTACCGATCTTTCTGCTCTTCTATTGCCTCTTTTCGTTCTCGACCGGCTGAAGGAAGAGCAGAGACGGCTATATTTCGATCGCTCGTTTTGTTCGTGTTCACAAGCGCGTGGACATGAAAGGGATGCGTCGTTGTGTTGGTGCCTGCAAGGAAGTAAACAACACGAGCCGTATGTGTGGGTGCGAGTTCCGGCACAGGTAGTTGAGCGATCGCGAATGAACACTCTGTTGAGCGATGTATGAGTAAGGATCAAAGAATATCTTTCGTTAGCATATTTTGCTTTGTTTCGTGTGAAACATAGGGAAAATCATAACCAAGAGCCTTTATATACAAAATCGTTATTGTTTTTATACACTTTCATTATAACAAAATACACAACATACAAGTTGCTATTATAATTCAACAAATATTACGTGGCTGGTGTGACTTGTGACTTGTGTGATACTCAGAAATAATATTTGATTCTGCTATTGCTCGACCGTTCATGTGCGCATAAATACGCTGCAGCTAGTAAATTTGATATTTTTTTTTTTGGTAAAATGTTAGATTAGAAAATGAGTTTTGCATTCCGCGAGGATAATAATGAAATTTGGTCGCGGCGTTAGGCAACAGAGGAAAAAGAATGGAAAATACAGCGCGCAGGACAACAGAAACAACAACAATAATAATAACAATCATGCATCAATAAGAACATCGTACAGTGGAACACTGCTATCGTGTACAGCGATCGCGTAAGAAGCAGAAATTCATTCATCGGAGTGAGAACACCTGATCGACAGCGCTGTAGGAAGAGCGGGACAGTGTTGGTTCGAACTCGGTAAAACCCGATTGCAAGAAAGGCAATGCCGGAAGCGAACGAGATGGAATGAGGCTTTCATTCATAAAACTGAAAAGAAAACCACTACACTACACGTTTGTTGTTGTTTTCGTCGCCGTCGTTGTCAGTACCCGGCACAACATTCGATCCTCGAAACGGTCATTTCCCCTTATGGATCCATTAGTGATGGCGTTAACATGATCTGCTGTACTTGATCGTGTTCTACCCAAAGAAAACTCATTTGTAACCTCTTCTGCGACTCGTTTCTAGCCCAATGTGCAAGGTAATAAAATACCTAACCGTATGTAACGATCCATTCCGACGAATGAATTTAATTGGGGTAAGGTAAAGGCGCAAATGCAGTGCTGTATTTACGAGTACGAACTAAATGTGACGTGTTTTTAAGAGTAACGAAACATTCAAGCGAATAACGTACCTGGTTGTCTTAGAAGGGTCGTCTAAATACTGAGACAAGTAGTCAATGAAACAGGTACCACAATGAGCATCGACGATACGTAAAGGTAACATGTCGTATCGAAACAATCCTAAATATCATACCTCAAAATAAGAATATTGTCAGGAATTTCTTAAAATAGTCAGAATAAAAACAACGTCGTCCCTGTGTATATATTTTCATCGATTTTATTTCACACGATGTGGATAAACTTTTATCATTCATAATAACTAAGGTATAAGGTATTTAAAATAAATACGTTTTTATTTCCTCTCTTTCAATGTAATTGATTGCTAATTTTTGGTTATTTTTCACACATTTTTCTTGAAGTCAAGAGGTTAATGCATTTCTAATCTGCTTCATCTTCTCGTCTATTTTTGCTCACACCTGCCCGATGAAAGAGCCTGTTTTTTTCGATACAACCTTCTCCCAATCAACGCAGCAAAGCTGCTTTCGACTCCCTGTTAGACAACAAAGTTAACAGTTTTAATCCTAATTTACATTTTTGCTTCTCTCCTTTTCAGCACAATTTGGATTCAGTCCCCATTGACTCAAGGATTTACCGGCACTGAGCGAAGCGACTGAAGGCTCAATGCAGTCAATGGATCCTTTATGTTAGAACAGCGTCACCTTAGGGATGCCAAATGGGCACCTTTTCGGATTTGCTTTCTACATTTCTTATGCCCAGGTTTTTGAGGTTCTCTGGAAGGTAGAACCGAATAATGCTCAACTCCCGCTGTGCCAAAGTGTGAATGGTGTGTTTCCGGAAATAAATCGGTTGAAAAAAAAACGGAACAGAACGAAGGGTGTCAAATGAGGCGGTTAAATGTGTTGATCGTTGAAATCAGCTGAGATGAAAGCAAGGAAAATTACTTATCCAGAGAAATAACTGGTAAAGGAGTATAGTTTTATAAACACAGTTTGCTTTTCGTAACATATCGAAACTCAGATGTAAATTACGATGCGATTTCCATGAGAAAAATTTCCACAACTCTAACCTGTCGAATTCCTGTTACGTGTCTGTTGAAAACGAAGGTTTCCTGTGCCCAAAACGAAAGCACCTGACAGTAATGGGTAAAATGGTCGTGAGTGTATGGGTGTAACCAAAAAAAGAAGCAGACACAAAAAAAAGATCTGGTGCGAAAGAAAGATGTGAGTAGAAAACGAAAACCGGCACCACACACCGAACTGCATATCCATCTGTTCGGAAATACCGCCTGAGAAACACATCGTTCAATAAACCGATCATTCATTCATCTTACAAAACTTGATCCTTGTTACTGCGTACAAACTCCTTTCGGTACTGAAACCGAGCATCACCGAGCAAACCCTACCTGTTCCTTCACGTGTGGGTACAGTGCATCAGGCAAGAACGAGACCATAAGGATAATGGTCGAATTACGGGCGTTTTGGGGTCGAACTGCTGGTGAAGATGCAGCAGAAAGGTCTGAGAACGCATGAATGAACGAAGGATACGCATCGTGAAGAGTATCTAAAAGAAGAAAATGTGTTTACTCTCCCATGGCGAAAACCTACCATACGTTGCGTATGCTGTTGTATACACTTTTGGTTCCGTTTTTCCTGCTGGTTCCTATAGTTCTTTTTTCACTCACTCTTCCCACCGAACGGAAGTATAAAATTACACATTGAAGAAAAAAAAATTTCCAAAAAATGACAAAAAGGGACGAGTGAGAACTATTGGCTGCGTATTGGAGCGTGTTATTGATAGAATGGTTATTGTTTTATTTGATTGGAATATAATACGTGTTAGATTGCAACAAAAGACGGCATTTAATAATTTGAAAGATAATCTAAGCATGTGTAATCTATATAGCATATTTTCTTAAGTTTACCTTGCACTAACAAGTATTCATATTGTAGATTTAAAAGATGCTAGAAACAAAACCTGACCATGATAATTATTAATGTTTTCAAATACGTTTCAAAACGTGTCTCGATTTCCCTTACTACTATGAAATTGGCTTTTCGAATCAATCTATGTTGTTAAAGATTTTTGTTGACAACACTACTGCAGGTAAATTGATATTAAACGCATATTTATTTGTAAAGCCATATTTTATTATATAATTCACCTTGCCCAAACGTTTCCAGTATTCACTGGCAATATTCAAGCAAATGTCTTAGCTGCAAAACGGCCACACGATGTACGCTGACCGCTGGCGTCTCTAGCAAAAGAGGGAAGCAAAGGTGCCCTAGGCGATGCTGAATGAAAAGACGTTTGGCCATGTGGCCGTACGTTTGTGGTTGTGTTCGAAAGTTGTCTTTCCGGTGCCATTCATACTATGCTCCGGTTGGGCCGGCAACGAGTTGAAATGCTGCGCTGCGAGACGCGTACGTATGTCGTGGACGGTTTTATGAATGAATTCATGCCATCTCGCTTGGTATCGTGCCTTCTCAACGTTCACACGCGCAAACTCGTAAGAAGAGTGAGTGCAGAGAAAGAGTAATAATAGTAATAATAATAAAAACACAACAGTCACAAAAAAGAGAAGGAGCAATGAGTTTTGTGTAGAACCCGCGCAAGAAAGTGGAGTACGTGGAAAGTAACAGATGGATCGTAATATACGCTACATGGGAGACTGCGGACCACAGAACCCATACCATCACCGCCAAACAGCGATGCCAACGCTGCTACTCTACAGTTGTGCCGTTAGCATAGAAATAATACTTTACTTTTTATGTTCATTAAAAATACACTAAACATAAAATTGCTTATTAATAGTAATATACAATTTTACAACAAATTTCTCCAATGATAGTTAAAACCAAATCTGATTTCCAGAGCCGTTTTGGCTCTTGGACTACGAATCTTCCGGGGACGTTCGAGACAAGCCAGAAAACCCTGTGGCAACAGCGTGTCTGGCGTAGTTCGGTGCGGCAATTCAACCGTGTGAACAACCGGTGGAGTTCAGTCCCTTGCACATGAAAACGTTCTGCCAGTTATTTTAGGACAAATTACGCAATTCCTGCATTTTATCACATATCCCAGCGTAGCGTAGCATTTTCGCGGGAAAGCAACGAGTTTTGGTGGAGAGTGAGGCTCGCGATGCACGAAAACGGAAGGAACGGGTAGGAAGGAACAGCGTCCACCCTGTAATGGAGACTGCTGTACACGCGCGCGGTGCAGGCCCTATGCAGCTTGGGGTGCAAAATTAGTATTGTACGGGAGGCCAAGTCCAGGCGTTCTTCTCTCAACAACTATTTTTAACGCATATTTTTAGAGTTTGTGCCTGAGGCTGGCCCGTACGGCCCACATGGCATTATGTGCCCTCCTCTCGACATTCTGCATCTGCACGCTGGCACGCACGAACAGTTTGTGTAACATTCATGCGGTATCTTCTGCTGGCAATGAATGAATGAAGTGCGTGTGTATGTACGAACACATTTTGAAAGCGACACGGGCATGAATGAACTGTTCGTTCAACGCAACTGTATTTATGGGACCCAGTTCCAGTTCTCGTATCCATTTTTATCTTTCGGAAGTGTGACCTTCGAGTTTAATGTTCCTCTCGGCAAGCCTATCGTTGAGTCCCACATTTATCCAATGAGACAGTCAGGTGACAGTGAAAACCGATTTCCGGAGCTTGTGGCAAAGGTTAATCGTTGGGTTGGGTACTTTTTTTTCTGAGAAAACAATCTAACGCCTGTTTCTCCACGAAGGCAAGCAATTGCAAGATTCTATCCCTAGCGAGGGTTATATAGCATAAAAGTATAGTCAAACTTAAAACCTAGCGGTTGAGCGAGTAAAGTTTGACAGAACGTGTACAATACGAAACCGTATGGTTCAGAGCGTGTAGCACTGCCCACAAAAGCTCTGGCCGAAGGAAAAGGACCACAGTATCGCACCCTTAGTATGGTTGGATCGGCCGCCTTTCGCTGGGTGTTGCTCTCTGTTTGACATGCTGCTTAAGGGGTGCAGTCACACAAAGCGAGGTACACTCTGAGAGGATGAGAAGAGTTGCGCGTAGGTGGTCAAACAACATCTCGCCACAAACACAACAGGAAGGTGGAGCGTAGTATTGAATCAACCTCCATTAAATTCATACGTACCAACTGACGATAAGCTACAGCATCGTTTTCTACGCAAAGATGGCGGCTGTTATTCACTATGATAGTTATTTTTTATGAACATTAATTAAAGCACACCAATTTCATTGAACCATTTCTGTAGATTCTATAGGTTTGTGGTGCATAATCGGTTCATTCGGTTTAAAATGCAGCAAAACGCATTTGAGACCTATGGTGGCCGATCGCAGACAGTGTCGAACATCGTAAATTAACAGGAAACAGAATCGTAAGCACGACTGCACAAGAAGCATCCAAGATCAAAGAATATACAATTGAGCATGAGCAACTGTGTACAGGAAATCGTTGAAAAACAAAACGGTTCATGCTGTTTGTAATATAGTCGACCAAACAACGCAATATTGGCTAGATTCGTAGATCAATCAATGGATGGTGAGCATGTTGTGGGCATGCTGAGCATTTTATCTATGTGTTCAAAAGAGCACCTCGAATGTACCACCCATGTCGCACCCATGTCGCACGAATGAATGTTGGGCACCGAAGAAATGAAGATGACTTAAAAGGCCGCTGGTATCGGTGGTTTAAGAAACATGATCGTTCGTCAACTATTGGTAGTTGGGCTGGTTTCAATGGTTTGCTTCAGCGGTATGCGTTCGCGATTCGATTGTTATTTATTTTATCACCTCATTACCACCAGAGAACAGAGGCGTTCCTGCTGCAGTGTACTGTGCGCGGAAAAGGTCGGAGCACATTTTCTTTGATCTTTGCTGGCGCGCCTTTCATTCTGAGACATACGGCATTGGGTAACGGCGGCGGGTCTTTACACGCGTACAAACAGAGACAACACAAAGAGGAGGAAGGCGGATGTAGTGTGGCGGCATGTTTCGCTCCACAGCCCAGTAGGGAGTCCTCTTGGCAAACCTCAAACACCGATGACGGTGAAGACGACAAGGTGCCGAATTTTACGGCGCTTAATTGAGTGGTAAATGGAGACGATAATAACAGTAACCGTAAGCGATAAATTCACTTCATCAACATTGGCCACAGCCGGTGTGGAAAACCAGAGCGCCGTGGTCATTATCGTAAGCGCTGACTTAGGTTAAGTGTTTCGTTATTGGTTTCCCAGCGGGAATGATGACCATAGAATGAACAAATAAAGCGAATAATATGACATACCGGATGATCGGCGGTAATGTGGACAAAGTTTAATTATTCCACGATCATTTAGCTCTTACCTGGAAATAGAAAAAGTAAAAAAAATTAATAAATTACATGTTAAATTATTCACACACAACATGTGTGAATTTTTAAATAGTTTAAGCAGTTTAATCTCGTATTCATTGCTAGTAAACTATCAATATGGATCGGACAATCAGCCTATTGTTCAAAAAATTGTTCGATTCAAGCTACGCACCCAATTGCAGATAGCTGTCATTTTGGGCCAAAATGCTGAGAGCTAAAAAAAATCTGACCTATTTCGAACAAGCACCCTCGCCGTTTCCGAGTAACATTACGTACTGTCGCAAATAGGAAACACCTTTCATCCTCGGGGGATGTGAAAATCCAAACCGGACACGATTAATTATGAGTTGTGTTCTAGATTTTCGAGGCCCCGGCACGGGTCTCTCTTCCTCAATGTCGCAACAGGAGGAGGTCGCTCGATACCGCGTGATTCGGTCATCCATTCTAAATTGCACTAATAACTTACATTCTCAACAACCCGCAACAGTTGGAGCAAAGGAGAAGCCCGGAGAGTTACCGCCACCCGGGGCTGAAACGGATGAGAAAGTTCTTCGCGGAACACATTCAGACAGGTTGTCATGCGGTTGTGCGTAAAGCAAACGGGAATCGAAGGAACCGAATGCACATTCTCCGCGATTCTGATGTTCACGAATCTACCCCGATGCTCGACTCGACTGACCAGTGGGGTCTGGCGCATAAGGTTAAAGTAAAGTGTCGCTAAATTTAGCCCCCTTCGTGAGCACTGCGCCGACCTGATAGGCTGATGATACGCAGAATCCGCGGCTAAGCCAGTCACGAAGGAACATGCTCTCCCTCGGTTGCCGGTCGCCATTCCTTACCCATGCCAACCTTACCCCATACCAGAGGCCACACACCGGAGGAGGAAACCGGACATTCCTCTTCCGCGTTTTAATTAAACGTATCTCCGCTGCCACCACCACCACTACCACGAGTGCGCTGTTTGGCTCAACCATTTCATTCGTGCCTTCATCCCGGCACATCTGATCCAGTGACCGTAATAGCGGGAAAGACTGGTTAAATTTAATTAAAAATTTTCATCACCATCACATGTGTGCACGCTCGTACACACGCACAAATATACAAGGCTTATGATGCATGTTCGGAGTGTGATGTGGAGCCGATTTTGGGAGGTTGCGAATGGCATCAGATGGAACTTTTCAATCGATAAGCGTCGGTAAATGCAGCTTCAAGTTAATTCGATTATACAGATGTGGTAAATAATAACAGGAACTGTGCACAGTTTGCATCTCTTGCCAAAATACCTACATTGTTACATTGTTATTTTTATTCATGTATTATTCTTCACACCGGAATTACCCAAACCATCATTAGAACCTGTGCAAAAAGTGCGATCAAAATGTATAATTAACCCTTTTTTAGAAGTTCATCATTGCTCTTGCATAATAACAACACCGTTCAAGATTACGAACATGTTGTAACCGAAAAGGAAGTGAAATGCGGACACGAAAGAACGTAGGATTAGTAGTTCACCCGGTGCGGGGTTTAGATAGCGGAAACGCGTTGCTCTATTTCTATCAACTGTACTGAACATGCTGTTTGTTTGATCGTGCAATTCCATGCTGTCGGTATTGTTTGATGCTTCTAGTGGGAGATTTTTTCAATCATTCTACGCATGTACACATTGGCTCGTCCTTCTGTACGGGCACGTCCATCATCGATTCTCGCCGGGAACACGAAATACCCAAGCTCATCTCTTTATTCGTCAGGTTGTCGTCCATGGAATCGAGCACGTTGGCTAATTAAAAACTGAAGCCAGGTAATGAGCATGTTTTGCGGCATGTTCTGGTCAGTTTTGACGCGTATCGTTATTTTTTCCAATTTCTCTACCCTTGGCGTTAGCTTTGACGCGAGGATGGATGGGACAGCAACAGGGCATCGACAACAAGCGGAAGCTGACGGTACTGTTTCCGGATTTATTCTTCTAATTACCTTTCTTACTTTACAACCACTTGTCTTTAGCCGTACGGGCCGCGGTTTGGCCGGAAGCGCGAGCAAAAGCGACCGTGTAAATGAAATCAATGCAACTAGGCAAATAGACCGATCTCTTTCAATAAGGTTTTGATGAGATTTGAGAAAAGGGAAGAGATTTTTTCAACCACTTTCTGTGGAGCTATCGATACACTAACAAAATAACAACGATTTCAATTTACGAATTTGTGTCATCAGGTTAATTAAAAAATAGGTGCAAGCAAGATTAAAAGGTTGGTAAAATTCTATGAAACTCTTTTTTGATGAATACTCTCCAATTTCGAACTGGGCCAATATGTGGGTATCGTTGTGATGTGCAAAAAAAACACACATCTTATTCAGGCAAACACTTTCAAACTCACACATCGACTATCCAGTGGTTGTTACACTAACTTGTCGTTTGACATTGTCTTTAGTTGTCTCAAATTTGTGGACGCTGATCGAATCCCATAAATAAATGCATAACCAAAACAGGCAAATAGATTAGCGGACGAATTATGGTGAAAACATAGGGAAAAGAAAATTTGCAGAGCACAGACGAAATAAACGGGCTGCGAGGTCGAGGTGCGTACGACTGTCGCTGTCGCTGCCCGTCAGGGCGGAGAGCGTGTAGAAATCTCGGCCGTGGGAACGAAGCGATGATGCTACTGCCTCTACTACTAATACCTTCGTCTTTACCAACGCTGATCATCATGATCGTGTTGATGGCAAACGGTGATCGTGGTCATCATCATCAACACGAGCATGATGATCGTAGGCTATTAGCATCGTACCTATCTCGCCAATAGCTTATTGCAAAAACATTATGTTAGCATTCCGAACGTACCCCAGAGATCCTACGTTTGGGGCATATAAATTGTATGTTTATAAAATGGTTTACTCAAAATGCGAAACGTTACAACATTTATAGTCATACGAAGCGTGCTTCATATTTTAAAATATTTTTTCCACATCCACTACAGACACCTTATTGTTTCAGTTGTTGCACTTCAATCGTTATAGATATTTATTTTCGATACTATTCTGATACGCATACCTATCAAACATGGATTTGTGCACTAAACTCTCGTTTAAAATAGGATACAAAATTCGATCCGCTTGATTCAAGATTAGGGCAAATGAAAACAAGTTTTTGCTCTTTACACCTTCACTTGACTCAAACCAGTTAAAGTTGTTTGCTCCGTTTTGAACGCAGTTTCCTTCCATGACACGAGCACACTGTTCACATCCGTGGTGCTCAACAAATATCCGAGTCAATGGAAAGAATCAAACAGTAGCTAGCGAAGTGAGATGAAAAATACAGAAAGCAAACATGAATAATAACACAAAAAAGCAATGCTTGAGAAAAAACGAGGCTGAGAAATTGGGCGATTAAACTGTCCAAACTCGAACCATCGATACTAGAGCCCGAAATCATTCGGAAGTAAGCCATAAATATTACGATAATCGAATTAATTCCCGATAAAAATTGCTTTAACGTTTTAAGCCAACATTCGATCGTCAATTCGGTGGAGGAGTTTTGCTTTCTTTTCCTGTGCTTAGCGATTAAGTGATGCGAAAGAACTGGAAAAGAAAACAATCAGTTGTTTCGCGCAGAGACGCCAAAGCGATATCAAGAAGTAGAATGCATAATGAAGTGAATGTATGCAACGAACCCAGAGTACGGTGGCCACACCATTTTGGGCTGTACCTTTTGCATTGATTTTAGTAGCAAACGAAAACAATCATGATAGAAATAAGAAACAAACTTACGTAAGTGTCTATATTGCATTACTTTGCTACTGTCCTCAAATTATCGTACGGTACTGGAAAACACGCGTGTACAGAACGTACGTACGCAGGTGTCTATTTATAATCATCGTGATGGCCGAGGTCGAGACGTACGCCTGCCTCCTGGTACTCTCCCAGGCATGGCCGGCTCGGTGGCATATTCTCAGCGATACTTTGGAAGATCGCATCAGCTGTGTGTTAACGTTCGTGATGGATCCGACAGGAAGGCGGCAGATGGGATAGTAAGGGGATTTTGCATTCGTTGCCACGGAAGAGGCTCGACGTATAATGCACCATGAGAAGTTGACAAGTTATGCGCCACCGTAGCGTTTGCTCCGAGAGAGAAAAAAAAACGTTGCTCGTGACGCGATTGCGCAGCGTAACTTCGTCGGTATAGGCGGTGGTGGTGGTGGTGGGAGGCTGGTCACATTCTGATTACTAATTTCCGGTTCCACCACATACATGCATTATGACCAACATCGTCACCACCATCCACAACAACACCATCGTCATCATCATCATCATAATCATCATCATCGTCGTTGTCGTCGTACTCGAGAAGTGGTGGTTGAATGGAGTATCGCAGTTGTTCTACTTTCTCTAGCGCGTAGCAGATATTCGGTATTGCTACTATTGTGTTGTTTGTCCTATTGCCTATGTATGCTTGAACATACATAAATTTTACGATTTGTTACACTTATCCTTATAGTGAATTGAACGCAATATTGAGAACATATTAACCATAAAAGAATCGTAAAATTTTCAATAAATTTAAAACAAATACAAATACAAAAAAAAAAAACAAATGTCGTCATGCTGTCTAATCAAATACGGAACGGTAACTATCTTATTTCCAAATGGTTCCAAATGGTTGCTCTTCTGGTAGATTCGTTGCTAACCGTGCTATGTTCGGGATGTGTTATGAAAGTGCACTCCCGCTTCAAACCCCTTCGCTACCGTTCGCTATGGCGCATATGCATCTGGTTCGGTTGGAGTTTTTTAAATCTCACAACAAGCTACAAAAAACTCACTGTGCATGTCGACGGGAAAATAAATAAACAAATGAAAATAATTATCATCCTAATGTAGGCACATCTGCTATCTGTTTTATTTTTACTCTTTTTTAATCTACGATGCGTACCGAATGATTGCATCAGCGCTCCAACCGAGAGTCTTTTTCAAGCTTCTTAATTTTCTCCACTGTGTACCGGCACATTTCATCTCTATTCGCGCCATCCTGTCTATTGTGGCCGTGAGACATACTGATCGGGAACTGAACAACTCGATTGAGTCACGACCAACTGAAAGCATCATGCGCCGAAACCGTCTAAACCGTTCAAGGTTTTTGGTCGATAAAAGTACGGGCAGGAACATAGCCATGCATGCGGCGGGATAAAAACGTAATCAAAACGCCCTAGTCCTCCTGGAGTCCGTGACAGGTCAAGCATGTTCGTGCATGGTGTATGCATGGAAGTGTGAGTCAAAGAAAATTTATAATTTGTTTACGCATTGGTAAAGGGACTGCTGCTACTTCTGCTGAATATACCAGACAGCTTGGTGTGTACCCGAAAATATACTGTCTCCTCATCAAATCGAAAAATCGTACCGCTGCATGTAGACCATTCTGGTGTCTCTGGGTCTAAACTACCGAGTACAAAACTAACAAAACTCGTGCACGAACCAAAAGTAGACAGAGAGAGGCCTTACATGGACATAATTCCGAAACCTGACTTTTGAAGATAAAATGCCCACGCGTCTTCACCTTACTTACTACCTTCCCAATAGCTCAATGCAAAGCAATAGAAACGGTAAGGATGTACGAAAGGTACGAGGGGAAGGTTCCAAGAGGCACCATTTCGAATTTATGTTCGATCCGGCACTTGGAAGCTAATTGGCAGAACGATCTTCTCGTTCATTAGCGATTATGCGGCCGCCTCCGCGTTTCGACAGTTACGCAAAGATGCTGTGCGCGCAAGAGCGAGAAACGCAAACGGCAAAGGTACACAACAAGTTGTAGTTCATATTTGGCTTTGTTTCATTCGAATATGAGCCATGCGTCCAGTATGTTTGTCGTCCTGTCCCGCTCGTACTCGCATGCTCCCGCGATGATTGCCTCCTTGGATTCTACCGCACTCCGTTTACCATTCGACTTGAAAGCTTACTTGCAGCTTCTTTCGCATGGGGTAGAGTGCTCGTTCTGGAGCTCTCATCTTTGGTCAAATTAATGAAAATTGAAAATAATAAAAACATAATGACTTATCTCCGGTTCAAGCCCTGCGGTTTGGTCCGGTTTGCGTACATTTTTCTCCGGGGGCTCAGTTCACGCGGGGCTTTTGCCGTTTTGTAGGTTTTTTT
>JXWZ01007185.1:0-14707 GCA_000956215.1 Anopheles farauti No. 4 | reverse complement strand
TGAGAGCGGCAGAAGGCGGAGAAGGCATGCGGCCATGGTGTGTATTATGATTATGTGCGAAAATTTCACTTTCACCTGCGCCGGTTAAGGGTTTGTGATATTTTCCGGTTGGTTTGTGACCGGGGTTTCCGTGCGGGAAGTGGTGTGTTAATTAATTAACTAGCTTCATTGGATGGTGCACGATATGAAATATGTATAGCTTTTTTATTACTCTTACAATTTTCTTATCTTAATTCTTCACAATATTGTTGAGAGACTAATGTTTTCAAATTCCCTACTGTTTACATTCATAATTTTCTTTAATAGTCTCTTAATTTTTCTCAAAAAAGGGATAGAGCTAGGTGTTTAAAGTTAATGTTGCAAAATATTGATCTAAATTTCCTATCAAATTTACGATTGTAAATCACTGTACTATTAGTTCTTATCACAAATCCATTTGAAATCTCAACGCTGTATTTCTATTCCTAATTGTCGAATTTTCCGTACATGCAGTTTCCATGAGCGAAACACATCATTACCAACTAATGTAATATCGACATGATGTTGAAGCGATAAAACATGTGAGCGTGCGCGCGCGCGCGCTCCCTGTGAACAATTTGCTGCAATTTTGCTTTCCCTCCGCTCCTGCCCAAACAACACCCAGCGGAACCGTTCGCGGGAACTGCGATTTACTTTTATCTCCGATGTTGAACAGCTCCACGTTCCCGTACTCCCACCCCCAGGATCGCTTTTGTTTGGCTTCGACTGGCGCGGCACGAACGGCGATGATGTTCAAACTAATTGCATTCTCCATGTCCGACCAGACAGACACACCGCACACCGGAATGAACGGCTGGAGCTCCGGATGGCGCGAGTGCTTTCAATTGAGCGGAGACCACCCGGGCTCCTCCCGGCACAGACGAGATCCCATCCGCCACCCTCCCCATCATCATCCTGAACCCATTTTCTTTTTATCCGTCATCCCCTGTGTCGTGCGGCTCCATGCACTGGAAATAGAATTCAAAGCGTCATTTGCGCTTGTATGTGCTTCTGTGCGTGGTGACGGCGGTCCATTTTGTTATTTCATTTGGTAATGCACTGTTGCGCCGCCCGGGAGTCCCCCGTCCCCCAATACACACACACGCACACACACGTACATTGTTCTCCGGATCAATAGTGTCCGAACGATAAAATGTGTCCCCGCACCTGAAACCTAACCCGGCGACCTCCACGCTCCGTTCAAGGTTGTGCCGGTTGCGCGAGGTGAAGTGCAGCGAGTCCGCGACTAGTTGCAACACACCGTCTCCACGTGTGGCACACAAGCACCACACGCTCATAAAAAAAAAATACCTCCATCAAAGCAGGCAATGCACGTTACGTTGACAGGCAAGCGTTGTTATCGGTCAAAAAATGGCTGTTTTATTTTTATTCCCCATTTCTGGGTGTGTCGAAGAGGAGGTCGCCAGACTGTTATCAAGCCGTGGTTTCAGCTGCTGCGTTGTCACACTACACTACGATAAAAACAATTAAAAAACACATTTACTCACTGTCACACTTTTACTTCTCGCGTCTGTACGACGACTACGACACGCGAGACGGAACAGCCCGAACCGTCAACCTTGTCCTCGTCTTCATGGGTACACTTTGTGTAGGTCGTTTTATCACGATAACGACGTGCAACTCACACACAGCGACGTACATATCGCACGAAGCAGGCACTAAGTTTCCGTTGGTTCGGAGCAACGACGTCTCTAATGTAAATTTTCTGTACCTGCCGGAGCCGGAAACATTGTTGCGCGACGTTAAAATTGCTTCTATTTCATTCTATTTCTCTTCGCTCATGTTGCCATCTAAATCAACGCAGAAATTCAGTGTGGGTTGAGTATTTTTTCAGTGTGAGTTCAGTTTAAGTACCGTCTAGCTCATAGTAAACAGTCAGGACCCGAAAGAGTCTTAAAAACTGATTCAATGAATCTGAATCATTAGAATCTTTGAACAGTCATGTGTTTTTCTAGTATTAAATGTTTGGAATTTAATTACATAACGAATCATTATAAGTTCATTTAAGCATTATTTCATTCGAAAAGCGATTTCTGTACATTTATTATTTTAAAAAATTTCAATAACAAATTCGCCACACTTCTGAAGCTTATTGCTGTTCGAAATGCTTTCTATCGGATATTACTTCTGGTAAGGGCTTACATGAACACAGAAACTATCTGGAAAAGAACATTGAAATCCTTAATCATCGCTTCACGTTTCATGTTTCGACAAATCGTTTTCAGACCGTCCGACATGCACCGTGCTGGAAAGCAAATCAAACAGTCCTCGGCTAATCCAATTGTGTTCTAATCCGCTTTCCCGTATTTTATTTGTCTCCCGCTCCACAGAGAGGAAGTGAAACACCACACCGTGAAGTGGGGTCAAAAGTTTGAGTTTCCCTGCAAGATGACGTCCAACGCGTCGACCGGCGTGCTCGACCCCTGCACCGTACGGATATCGGTGCGCAAGGAGATCAAGGGTGGCCGGAGTTACCAGGTAGGTGTAGTGTTTGCCCGCTGGCCCCCATCGTCCGGAGCGGAAACGTTTAATAACTTAATTATCTTCCCGTGGAAATAGAAACTGGGATTCACGGATCTGAACCTGGCCGAGTTTGCCGGGTCGGGGCTAACGTCGCGCAAGTGTTTACTGGAGGGATACGATGCGCGGCACCGGCAGGACAACTCGATGCTGAATGTGTCGCTCCGCATGCACATGATCCAGGGTGATATTTTGTTCAAAGTGTAAGTAGGCGGTGGTGGAGTTTGAGCTTTCGGCGCTGTGCTTATCGTTAATCGCATTTCTCCCGTTTGCTGTTGCAGTCCTTCTCCCAGTCCGAAGTCGAAGACTGCGCTGCCGCAGGACAACATGGCGCTCGGACTGCAACCCACCGATCCGGCGATGGCGACGGTCGGTCCCGTCGTTACACCCGTCGTAGCGCGCGTTTCTACCAAAGACGACCCGTCGACGGTCGCATCCGTCACAACCGGGCTCGATTCGCTACCGAAGAAGAAACCCACGGCGCAGGTTCTACCGACCACGATAGGTAAATAGATTTAGGCGTGTCGGCGTGCCCCCCAACCAACCTCCCATGAAACGAGCTCAACACATATCCAACCATCGCTTCCATTTCCAGAGCACCAGCAATCGTTCGACCTGGACCCGCAGTCGTTCATCATCACCGACTCCGGTATCTCTGAATCTTCCGAACCGCCATCGTCCCTGCTGGACTTTCAATCGAATCTTTCCCTTATCACATCGCTAACGGCCAGCGTCGGTGGTGGTAGTGGTGCGTCCCAGTCTGGCAACGTGCCCGGCGGACAGGTGGTCCCGACCGTCGGCACAATCGAATTGGGTCATTCGCGCAACTCGAGCAATACTAGTCAAGTAAGTGTCGCTTGCAAATAGCTCTTATCCTTTTTTTCATGCTGAGAACAAAAAAAAACACCTCTTTTAAACCCAACTCAACCACGCAGATGTCCAAAGGATCCGGGTACAGCAGCTTCTCCCACAGTCAACACTCGCGGCAAAGCTCCGAGGGAGATTCGGGTCACCAGAGGTAAGTGATCGGCAGCCAGGCGGGATTGTCTGGTTCCCTTTCCCTTTTTTCTTCCTGGCTCTCTATCTCTTCTTTTGATTTCTCTGGCTCCGTGTGTATACCGTAGAACACGTTTGCGTTTGTGCGAGGCAGGAGGTGTGCAATCATTTCCTAGGCAGATTTGTCCGTAGAGCACAGTTTCAGTTTGTTAGTACCCTTACCATTTTGATCTGTATTAGTTCACGGTTTCGTTTCCTTATCCTTCCTACCATCGTGTTTCTTTATTGTATCTTAAATTTTGTTCGAATTTATTTTAGACGATTTTTTATCAATACTTCTAATACATCGTTAAAAAAAAATTTCTTGAAAGATTTGAAAATATTTTGAAGTATTCTTTTGAATTATTTTAATACCAAAAAATGATATATTGATTCTTGTTTAAAATTTTATAAAATCCAAATATAAAATTCAATCTATGGTTATATTTCATTCTAATTGATCATGACATATGTTACCCCAATTCTTTGGTCGATGAAATATTGTCCGTCTGTTCTTCTGTGTCTCTCTTGAAACGTAATCGATGAATGGTGTCTTCTATCTTTCTGTGATTTACTTGTACATTCTATTTGAGACTTGAATCTGTCTCTGTCTGTCTCATTGTACCTCATTGTCTTTCTATGTGCGACAAGTAATTATCTTTGCTACTTCCATCCACTAACAAACTGAAGCGAACTAACACTTTTGCACATAACATCCGATTAACATCGTTTCCGTAACTCTCGCATCGAAATAACCAATAGAATGTAACTTATGAGAAAAGCCGATAGTCTAACAAAAGGTAGCAAAACGCGGTGGAGTGATTTGTCTACACGTTAATAAACTCTTTACCATCCATCAGAACCCGACTAACACCATGTGAATCATGCTTGTGAGCGTGCGTGCGTGTGAGGAATGCGTTTATTCTCAGGCTTTATTCTCAAGAGAACGAATTCCCGACAAAAACATATACGTATCCAGTCATGTGCAATGGAAATATGTGACCTGTCATTTCCGCTTGAATTGAATCAAATAATGTCCGTGCCGGTTCTGTGCAACTTTATTTCGTGCTTTTCTGGTTATTCTCCCGTGGGGCCGGCTCGAGATTTATCGATTCTTATGAACGAACCTATTCTTGCTTTCGGTTGCGAATGTTACAAAGAGCTCAAGAAGTATCATTACTTCAAACTAAGAGATTTCAAGCTGTTCCACGAAGAATTTTAATCCATCATCTTTATCAAGCATCGACTCAGTTTCCATTTCATCGTTAAGGAAATCTTGCCCGGTAAATCGGAATTTGCGAAATTTAATATTGCAATCCGACCCCACCAGCGGTCAGTTTATTGTGTGTGCGTGATTTTTCCGCCAGATCGTTGTCTTCCGTGGAACGCGTGCCCTCATCGAGCTTTCGGCTCGTTTGCATGAAGAGTAGCTTTCTAACGACCTGCCGAAACATAAAAATAATATGCCATCGAGATAAACGCCTGCGGTTGCCCAGCCAGAGACGGTTCCGGTCGAGAAAAGAGGGTATGAATTTCAATTTGATGGCCAATCCCGAACGGAAGCACCGTCGATAAAGGGCGGGTTCGTTATAATGCTGTTACCCGAACGCCACCATGTGTTCTTTGAACCCGCCTTACAAGCGAGAAAATGCTACCCAAATTCAGTTTTCGGATCAAATTAAAATATAAGATCATTTTCAGCAGCAAGAGTCCTCCCGTGTTCAAAACAGCAAGCTAAGTCAAGTTTATCTAATAAGCACAAAAATACGCTGGCTTCTCGCTCAAGTTTCTAGCCTTGGTCGGAAGCCCGCTGCGGCGTCTTAACCCGGCAGGGGTTGAATGTTAAACCTAAGCTAGAAAACCACTCAACATAGCTTTTTGTGACTTACCTCCACGTGTTTTAATGTCGTGAGTTGAAAAGAAGGGTGCAGAGAAGTTTAGCATACTTGTTGTTCGTTTCGTACCCAACACCCTTTCCTTCACGCTGCCAATGCTTCACGCTATGATGATTCGCATCTTTGCCGATAAGCTCGCTCTTCTTTTCCCTGAAGGTTCGGTTCTTTATGACGATTAGTTCGAGCATAATGTTCAACTCGCTTCGGGTCCGGGCGCTGTATGCTCCGGATTATGAACGCTTTCTAGCGTGTCATTCACTTTAGAAGGGTATTTGATTTTTTTTGTTTTTGCTTTGCTCCACTTATGAATAATGATACACGCTCTGTAATGTGAATAACGAGCCATCGGAGAAAGAAACACACGCCATTAAGAAGATAAAAAAGTGTCTAGTGAAAAAGGTGCGTTGTATGCCATTGCCCAGACCGAAAGGTCAGTGAGACGCGTCCATTTCTTGGAACATAGGATCAGCTCTTTTATTATTCGTCACGGGAGAGCGCGCTCTAATAAAATGGTCATAAAGTAGTCTGGTCTGGTACGTCACGCAAAAAAAGAGTTTGCGTTTTAGTGTCTAACGAGCAGGTGTCTCGTAGTATCGTCTCGAAATGTAACGTTTTATTAAACCGTGATGAAAATCGGAATGGACAAAACCACTGCTACCATAACGTTAATAGCATTTTATTCTGTTCTCTACTTGCTTATTCCAAATAGTTCCAGGTTCGGTTCCCGACATCGAACAACTATGAAACTATTTATAGTTCTTTTGGTATAAAAATGTGTGAAAATTTGTATGCAAAGAATTAAATTTTTGCAATTAAATTTTATTTTAATTGTTCTTTAATAAATGATTGAATATATTAAACAATATTTATACAGGTCATCAGACGATAAGCAGCTTTGGTTGTGTTTTGATTAATATATAGAGTTTTTACAATTTATTTTTCATGATTCTACCTGAAACTGGCATAAAATTGAGATGTATTTTTTATCTCAATAATCGCTATCTTGATAAATTGCTCATATTGGGGAACAATTTCTAGTAGGCCTTGACACGTAGTTTAAATTAACCAATAGAGATATTGCCGTGCAAGGAGCGTTAAAAATTATCATTATTTTATAACGCGATGAGTAAAACTTTAATGCTTAGTTTTTTCAAAAAAAGTATAAAATATAAAAAATCGCATTTCTGATACCGTCCCGCTCAAATACGTTTACACTGTTTTGAAGGAAAAGCTCGTAGAGCAGAATGAAAAAAAAAACACTGAAGAATCTAAACTACGACTCAAAAGCCGACATTCGTCGTGGAACTTTCATTTCGGTCTTCCTTTTGAAGATTCGCCGGTAGCCGCCTCATTCCATTAGATCTAGCGAAGCAAAGCATGGCAGCTCAGTTATGCGCTCTACGTCTCTAGCACTCTTGCTCTCTGCCACTATCCTTTCACTATCCGTACCCATAGTGTATTGCTGTGTTTTAGATGCCATCTTAGTTGCCCTGACAGCAGTGTGCGCCGCCGCTCTGCATCCTCTCTGCGTCTGTTCTTAGCTTTTCTAGCTCCTCATTAGTGTGTCCCTAATATCTTACTCTTCCGTCCTCTTATGTTCCATCCAACATCATTCAACGCCCCGCTGAGACCAGTACGACGGGGTGTGTCCTAGTTTTTCCCAGCGTATGAACTGAAATATAGCAACAAAAAAGCAGAGTCGCTCCGTGTGTGCGTGTGTAGGATAGCGAATAGTTTCTAGAATTTCCATTTCTTAGATAGCCGCGCTATGTTCCTGTTTTTTTATTTCTTTTTTTTTCTCTCTCTTTTCTTCCCTTTCATTCCTGTCCACATTCCTGCTTTCCCTTCCTGGTTATTTTTATTTTCTTTTGTTATTTAACCCGCGAAAATGTGACGCATTTGTGCGTGTATGTGTGTTTATGTTTTGCAACAAAAACATGTCCGGGGTTTTCCGCATAAATATACGACCCGGATGAATTCAAACACACAACTGCAAAAAATGGAAACTAAATCATTAAACAAAAAAATACGTCGGTAAACCGATAGGTTCCGGCCGGTGACACAGGGCACCGGTTTCCACGGCAAGGTGGCACTGGCCGTCACAGCCAGCTCCGCAACCACCACCACCACCACAACCACCACGTCTAGTAGTAGTACCACAGCACAGTCTTTAGTTAACGGAGGCGCTGGTGGCCGATTCGTTCCCATCGCTAATAAGAAACTTCTCACCAGTGGCATTAGCAGCAGCAGCAGCAGCAGCAGCGCCAGCAACGGCAGCATCGTCGGTGGCAGGATCATACCGGCAAAGCAGCAGACGGTAACGGCGAACCGGTTGCTGATGAAGCTGCGCATACCCCAGAGTCCGACGTCGGACTCGGGCGACGAGATTTTCGTCACGCCGGACGTGACGGTGCTGTCGGACGAGGATGACGGAGGCATCAGCGACGATCGGACCGAGTCCGGGGTGGACGAGTTCGGTACGCCCACGTCGGAGATACCGCTCGCGAAGCTGGTCAAGATCAAGAGCATGAACAACCTGGCCGTGCCGAAGGGGGCAATGTTTGCCGACGAGACCCACCCGGACACTGGTGCTTACCTGATGCTGGACGGAGGCGGTGGTGGCATGCTAGGGGACGAGCATCACCTAACGCCCGGCATGAACCTGAGCCGTATGAAATCGCTCGGCAACCTGTCAGCGTACGAGCGTGAGTTCGGCCGCACACCGATCGATCTGCTGCAGTCGAAGCGGGACTTCGAAACGCGACGGTTCAGCTTCGCCAAGATGCGCTCGCTCACGGATCTGACGGCGGGTGACGAGTCGGACGATGTGCTGGTCCGCCGGCGCCGACAGCTCGAGGCGGAGGAGAAAACATCCTCGGACGAGTCGAAACCACCGTCCGCCTGTCAGTTGTCCCCGCCGGGGATTGGCAACGGGATCGAACTGGCCAATCGGTTCCTTCCGTTCCAGATGCGTAGCTCGTTCCACAGTGGGGTGTATCGGAAGCGTTCCGGCATCGGTTACACGCGCTACATCGGCAACGATGATGACCCGACGGCAGTGGCAGGCTCGGTCGCAACGACAGCCGCCCCGAACCACGGTGCTAGCAATCTGACGAAAATTAACTCGCTCAGCACGATTCCGACGGTGCTGCCGGGTGATCGCGTCAACCACGTGCCCTTCCTGACGCCCAACATCGGCCGGAAGAGGTTCGCGTCCAGCTCCACGACGACCACCACCCCAAGCGCCACTAGCAGCCCGGACGAGAACGATCCCGACGTGCCGTTGCGCGTGGTCGTCGGCAGAGGCCGAACGTCGCCGACGGTGGCGAAGGTGATTGCCCGCAGTTCCGCGCGCGGCAACCCGTTCGAGCGAAACTTCCGCAAGAGTGCACCGATCGGCGGGGAACTCGGGCCGCCGGTTCGGCCCAACACCCTGCTCACCACCTCCAGCTCGTCCGGGTCCGTCCAGCAGTTGCAGCAGATCGGGGGCTTCTTCCGCCAGTCCGACAGCAACTTCTACAACATCGTGCGCAACTACCCGATCGGGAAGTCTTCCTCGGCCAACCTCGAGTCGCTGAAGCACCGCTCGTCGTACAACAACTTCCCGCTGAGTCTGAAACCACAGTCGCAGCCGCTGCAGCAAGCGAAAAGCGGAGGAGGAGGTGCGGCGGAACCGAAGACGGGCGTTGTTCCTTTGGTCGGTGGGAAGGCGGTCGCCGTCAGTCAACCGATGGCGGCAACGGCGACGGCCACGACGGCGGCGACAACCGGCGGCAACCGTGTCTACCATAGGTAATAAACATTTTCCCACCGTGATTCCGTTCCGATGAGTGGGTGTGTTGTTACCGCTACCAACAGCGTGATTCCACTCGAACGGATCCGATCATCACGGTGTCCCTCTAATCAGCTGCGCATTAACAAAACAAAACAAAAAAAAAATCAAGTCAAACCGCACTTACGGCGGGGACGACGGTTCCAACGGCCGCGGCACCATAATACGCGCACATCCATCCGGTTCATCCCTCCGTTTCGTTGCGTTTTATTCCGTTTGTCGTTTATTGTTCTTGTTTACTGTTGCTGGTGTGGTTGTGATTTTTTTGTTCTGTACTATTGTCGCTTGCTACGCGCTCCGCCCATGGTCTCGCTACCCGGGATCGGAAAAAGGATACGGGGCCGAATGTGTACAGTTGCAGCAGAAAAGACTTCGCGGTGAGGTTGAATCAGGAATTTCTGAGGAAACAAACAGACACCCAGCGATCGATTGTGTGTTCATTTACCTTCATTATACATACGAACCATATAACCATCGGTGTGTGGCTTGTAGTCGTGTTGTCAAGGATCACCTGTGTGGGAATGGAGGCGCCCGGTACTTTGTTCGGACGTGAGATACAAGGCGCCTCCATGTGAGGGAAGCTACCATGAAAAAGAAAACATGTTCTCCCGCTGTAGATAATATAGAACAGCTTAGTATAAGTGTTAGAACGAATCATCTCGATACTATTACACAATTCATACAGGGAACTCGGATTAAACTATTTAAGCAGGAGCTGATTAAATATTACGAGCAACACGTTTAGTTCTGTTTTTTTTTTTATTTTGTTATCTGCTTTTATTCCTCACAACCGCAATTAACCGAGTGGAGTTTTGTGTATGTTTCTGTATTTTTATTGTTGTGTGGGATATTTTTGTGCTAGTTTTTACATTTTCTATGTTTTTAATGTTCTTTTCATTGCGATGTTTTGTTGTTTGTATCGTGTTTTTTTTTTACTTTTAATATTAGCATAGCGGTTTTCTTCGTACACTAACCGTGTGCTTTATTTCCATGAAGTAGCAAACTTTTTCCATTCGCACCCCGTTTTGGTGTTGTTCGTTTTGTTTTGCCCCAGTTGCACACATTCACATCGTATGTCACGAAAAAAAAACGTTCGAAAAAGAAAACTACACAAAAACCATAAGATTGGAACACAATTCGGGTGCGTCATTTTGATTTTCATCATTTCTTTTTTCTCTATTATTTCTCTTTCTTTTGCTCTTTCTTTCTCGTTCTCGTTCTCTTCTCTTTTCTCTTCCTATCTTCCGCTCTACACTTCGTTTCGTCGTTTTAGATTTCGCTCGGTAGTGCGGGTGGTACTTAAGTTTATCATAAAGGGACAATCGAACCAATCGACAAACGATTGCCATAAGTCTGCTACCAACGCTACCGTCGTCAATGGTACCATTAGCAGTGGTGCCACCGCAACGACAGCAGCAACCACTACTACCATCAGTACTACTTCTACTACTACTACTACTGCTACTAGCGCTACTACTTATTGTTCCACTTCTACTTCCACCACTACCACCACTTCTACCAGTGCGACGGTGTTAAAGTAAGGACTAGTAATCAACGCTAGAGCACGTACGTGTGTTTGTGTGTGTGTGGAAGTGATAATCACACTCCATTCCTCCCCAACCACCTCCGCACCCCCAACGGGTGTACCGTGGAGGGGGGAGGCGTTTTGTTTGCCGTCGTTTATCGTTTGTCGTTTTTGTTTTTCTTCTTGTATTCCGGTTTTGATTGCTGTAAGCAAGTATTGAAAAGAAACAAAAAATCGCACTTACAGCTGTGCACCAAAGTATGAACGTAGAAGAGCGTACGCCTAGCTAGCAATCCAGTCACAAGCAAAAACAGCGAACGTAAAAGAAACTGCAACATTACCATCATTAACGTCACCGGTCGTGTCCTTTCGAGTGTGTAGATAGTGAGGAGTGACGCTGGTAGTTACATTTTTTTTGTCGTACACTCTTTAATTGGATTCTGCTATGTGAATTGAAACACATTGCAACACCCAATCGCGGAAGCAATTTTGTAAAAGTAGTATCATTTTATGGACAATTCCTAAACACAATGGTAGAAAGCACTCAAAAAGCTTGTTACATAATTAACTCAATATGTAATGCATTTTGTTCATACATTACTGCTCAAATCCATTTAACCTCTCGTTAAATATATTTAAACAATGTAAAAAACCAATAATTAACAATAATCACTTAACAAATGTGTGCAATATAAAAAAACATCACAATAATGTATTAAACAAATGCAATTTTTCAGCCGACAATGGAATATAATGAGCAGGCATCCCGTTTCACCACTTCGTTTTTCTTCCTTCGTTGTACAATTTGTATCAAACTTCTGGCTGTTGTATAGGAAAATCTCCTTGTCAAGTCTTATCTTGTCTCTTTGTGAAACTCAGTTCTTACGTGTTCAGAAAGTATTTTCATACTTTCATTTGACTTTCATCATTTCAGGAAAATTATTTCATTCGACTTTTAATAATAGTGTTTTACTTTTAAATCGTTGTCAAAGCGATTTGTTTATGTATGCGTTACTCAATTTTTTCGATATCTTAGAAGCAGTTCGTAAGCTTTGTTTTATGTATTTATTATTAAAATTATCAGCTCTCTTCTTTCCTTCGTTATCTCCAACGTCTTTTCGGAAATTTATACATTTTTTTTTATATAATCCTTCAAGCCGATTTCATATTCAAAACGTGATAGAACATTGTTCGATTGTATTTTTTTAAATATTTTGGTCTCCATCCCATTTCCCGCAGATCGTTTTCTGCCGCCAATTTCTCTTGCTTTTCTTATCCTCTTCACACTCCCCCTATCGTTCGCGCTCTCTTTCTCTGGTATAATTACCGTTTCTTTTATCAAACTACTTCCCTTCACCTCTTTAGGAACATTTGTGGTTTGCACCGGCGGCTGCTGGACGGCAGCACCCGTCAACTAACCTCACTAACGCTAGCGACCCCGTCGACATCCGGCGCCGGCACGTCCTCGTCCGGTTCGAGCGCGATCAGCCCCTCGTCGACGGGTACGTCGGTTGGGACGGGGGCAGGGCAGCAACCACAGCCGCAACCAACTCCCCCGCCAGCACCACCCGCCCAAGGCTCGTTCGAGGGCAACTCGGATCTGCTTCCGGTCGGTGGTGCTGGTGGCGGTGGCGGCGGGGGTGGTGGGCCAGCCTGCTGTACCGTCGGCTCCATCGGCTCCAACGTCGTCGTCGGGGGGCTGGGGACGATCGGGGGTCCACCCCCAACATCGTGCACCACCGCGACGCCCCTGTGCGTTGCCTCATCATCATCCTCATCCGGGTTCGATTCGTCGATGCTCAACAATGGCACTAACAACACTTCATCCCTCAATCTACCATCATCGCTTGCGCTCCGACGTCCCAGTGCTAACATGTTTGTGTTTACTACTTCCTCTCTTTCCAAATACCTCTTTCTATCTCTTTCTTTACTATCTCTATCTCTACCATCGTTGTTGTCGTTGTTGTTGATGTTGTTTCTTGTTGCTACTAATTAACATTTCGCTGTTGCCCGTGTTGAGTAGACATCTTTGTTAAGCATCTTCGAAATTTGTTGATGTATTGTTTCCTCCTTCGTTTGTTGGCTCCCAAATTGGAAAAAGCATCATAATCTGCTCCAAATACTTCATGTGATTGCCTTGAAATTTGCAACGAAATTACTGCGTGTTACCAGAATGTGTAAAAATGTACAAAAACAAAGTGATTTTGCGTGTATAATATTTTTCTCATGCATGTACAAACGCTGCGCTTCATTTTACAATCATTATTTGTTTGTTTTAAGACGCTTTTTTTCACTTCCATCCCGCTTGCAACACACATACTTCCTTATTTAAATCACGTTATGTTTTGCATGTTACTAGAAAAGCCAACGTACGCTACCGATCCGTTCGTTGAGAAGAATAAGCGATACTATTTGTTTGTCGGGTTTGTTTTACACATTTTTGAGGTTAATAATTCATTTATCTATCACTCTTAAATCGGCACTTGCACCTATTTTTCCTACACGCCTGTAAATAGAAAATATCGTTCGAGTTCTTTTTATCTAGCCCTGTTTCACTGTTCGGAGCACTGTGTTCCTTCCTTACTGCGGTTGCTCAATTTTCGTCCCACCTTTTGTTCGCATCGCTATGCTCCACCAAAGTGCAACCAATCTTTAAAACGTACACCCTCCGTGTGTTTTTTTTTGTTATGCAAATGACGTTCTGTAAGTTTTGTACCATTTGTTGTGCTTGTTCGGTATCGAGTTGGCGTTTTATGATTGTTGATTGAAAAGGCAAAATGTGCAATGAAAAATAAAAACGAAAAGTAAAACATGTTTATCCAATACAAAAGCATCACTAATAAAATCTTTTTTCTTTTTTTCCCCTCTGTTTTTCGTTTCCGTTTTTCTTTGTCGTTCATTTCCGTTCCGCGTTACCAACGCTACTACATGCACACGTGTGTATGTGTGTGTGTGTCTCTCTCTCACACCACCACCATCACGCCGGTGTGACATCAACTCATGCACAAATGTTAAGAAACCCCAGTTCCAGCTCGATCCCGATGAGCGAAACCGGTTCACTCGATCGCATGAAGTCGGCGGCGGAGCGAAGGAAAAAGGGAGGCAGCGGATTGGACGGTGACAGCGGCATGGCGCCGACGCTGTCCGGGCGCGTCGAGGACACGCGCGTCAACACCGGTCTGATCATTGACGAGCTGTTGAAGAACACCAAACTGGACCATTTAGAGGACGCGGAAAGTGAGTGTAGATTTCGTCAAATTGTTTCACTCGAATCGTAGCCCGTAACCACAGCAACCATTCGCTTTTTTTTCGCTTTTAGATCCCACCGGACTAGCGCTGTACATCAGCAGCGACGGTACGACGATGGTTGGCAGCCACGAGGTGCATTCGCGCATGCCGGCCGGAGCGTTCAAGCAGGTCGTCATGGAAACGCCCAGATAGTAGCAACAGTAGCAGCAGCAACAACAACAACAACAACAACAACCCCTCTACCATCTCCGTTCGCGACACGTTCGCCGCTCGGAGCACCGATGGTCGATATGTCTGTGGTTACTATGACGTGCGCATCCTGCACAGCAGCAGCAGCAGCACATTCTTTTCATCCTGCCGAGGAAGACGTCATATTCATCTAGAAATGTGTATTTGCCATACTTCTCTCCCGTTGTGTGTCGTCGTGTCGTTCGCCTAGTACTGCGAGAACCAGCGTTCTCATCATCCCGCTCGGTGCTGCACCGAAATGCAACGTGTGATTTATCCTGTTTATATAAAGCCGAGAAGCGAGAACAATGCGAAGCAAAGGTGTATTTGTGTGCGAAGAATACAGAAACCGTGTGTGATTACGTGCATGTGTGTGTGTGTGTT
>JXWZ01007173.1:0-22114 GCA_000956215.1 Anopheles farauti No. 4 | reverse complement strand
TAAATAAAATTCGACAGTGTGCAGTAGTTCATAGGAAGAGGCAATGGCATCGGGTACGGGACCCGATTCGACACGTTATCTTTAGGCATCCTTTGAACGGTTGTAATAGCAAGGCGTACGGCTAGACCTTCAATAAGACATCTTGTCATGTTTTTGCTCGGAAAACGGCCTGAACTTATGGTACCCGAAATCGTTACCATGTCGTGACGGCACGTCTCGTCCATCCAGCTCGAACAATTGTGTCATTTGCTGTTGCTGCTGCTGCTGCTGCTGCTAGTGGTGCTGATGCTCCTGTTAGGCTACCCCCAAAGGATGGTTCGCCTGCGTTCGTTAGTTCCGCCTGTTTATGAATGTGTAAATTAATTTTTATGTACTTTTATCCGTCCCTCATCGTCCTGGTGGCAGGATGCACCGTGAACGAGATGCTGCTACGGAAATGCAGCTCGTACCGAAGGGAAATGGTGTTGAACATCGGATCAAGTGGCATCTCCATCTCGCAGAGAAGAAGCAGCAGCAACAGCAATAGCAAAAGTGCAAAACCGGAACAGCCGGAAAAGCTTGTGGCAGAACCAGTCGATCCCATGGCGAAATGGTGGTAATGTAGTTCGAATAACGCAGCAGCAGCAGCAGCAGCAGAAGCAGCAGCAGCAACGGCCTCTGTCCGGGTGCTGTGCGAGTAATAATGGTGAAATAAAAGAATTTAATTTTAACTTGTGCTTTCCTTCCCCAATCCCAGCGGAGCTTTCCACCGTGCAGGAACAAAAGATCGGCCAGGGAAGTTGGGAAGCCGGGGCTGACCAGCCGGGCGCGGTTAAGTGTGCACGTGCACGGGAAGGGAAATGAAAGAAAAGTGCAATTTCCAGTTGGGAAACTTATTTAAACATCTCGGGAGATAACTTTTTATCCTGTTACACTGCGCCTCTGTACCCATGCCACAGTGGATGAGAGGGTGGATTTCCGGTTTCTTTGCCGTTTTGTTTCCGTCGTGTGGAAGCAAGCGACATGGGGAAGTGGGAAGCGGGTTTAGTTAACACGTACGTGCCACAAGCCCACCAGCTTTGGATGCTGTTCTGGTGGTTCCGGTTTCCGGGCGTCGTACAGCACAGTCGGTGTGTCCTCTCGGTAAGGACGGATATCGAATGTGGGGAAACCTGGATGTAGAGAACATCGGTACGAGCTAACGATATCGTTAGCGCTTCAATTCCCAGGCCCAGCGACGACTCGGTGTGTGGGTGTGTATGTGTGGCCACGCTGCTAGACGTGCTAAAGGTTAGTCGTTTAATTGAGTAATGGTGTGAACAGTTAAGCAGTCCCAACATAACGAGTCCGGCCACAGAAAATGTAGCTCGAAGCGTGGGGCTGTTGCTGGGGAAATAAAAACCGAATCGAGAAAAGAAGGTGGTTCGAAGTGGGGTAAGATTACTGATGTTGATGGATGATAAGAACTATGCGATATGGAAAATTACAAGAACTTTCATCCAACTAGCGAAGATACTCTTGAGGCAGAAGAAATATAGTCATAAAACAATTGCACATGGTCACGATGGACCAACGCGAAACCAATCACCCAAGATGGAGACTTTGCTGCTACCGTGTTGTGTGCCATGGGAAGAGATAAGGAAATAACGGACCAAGAATTCGGAAGAATGCACCATCACCATTACCGCTACCACCATCATCCCCAAGAAGCCAGTGCGTCAGTGGGTTTGCTGAGGAGAGGCGAAAGATTTATTACCAACCCGCGAAGCTTACGAATCGCAAAGTTCGTATGGCAAAAGTTTTCGAGTCTCGCGAGAAGTAGTAGTGCGGCTTCTCGCCGTTAAACTAGCTAGCCCCGAAACTTGCCTCGCAATAAAATGATAAATGAGTGCTACCCAATCACCGCCATCTTCATCATGGCTGCTCACCATCGTCATCTGCATCAGGAGCACCACCACCACCACCACCACCACCATCATCATCATCAACATCCTCATCATCATCGTCGTCGCACGTCAGTGTTGTCACCTACTTCACGATAGCGCTTGCACGATTGCGTTTCACCGCAGGGATACGTCTAGATTGTCGGGCTTCACGGGGTAGTTGAGCAAAAAAAGAAAAAAAAACATCAACGGAGCGCCACATCACGTCAGAAACGGAGAGGAAGATACGCCCGTCGACGGAAGCTGGCGCTGTAAAGTTTGAGGAACTGATATTGATTTCACTTTCTGTCTCGTTCCCGCAGAAACAAGACGCTGCGCCAAACCCGGCGCGGTTAATGTAAGCCCGGTCGCATGGAAGCCCAAAATGCCAGGATGAAAGTTTTCCATTTTCACAAAAGTTTCCCTTCTCGGGATTGTTCGGGGTAGGGCGAGGGGCGCTCCTTTTGTGGTAGCGCTTCTAGCCAGACTTCGCCTCGCACGGTGGTACGCTCACAGGTTGTGCTATTAATTTTCCTTCACTTGAAAGTTTAATACCAATACAGTACTTGCAGCAACCACCCGCCACCGTTCAGCGCATCGGGTGCCAAAAATGTAGAACTATGCCTTTACCGCACGGTAGCCACGGACCCTAGCTATGCCGCTGGTCGCTGAGGTAATAAACACTCAATCGCTGTGTACTTTGCACTTTCGAGCCCAAGCGCGTTCAAAGCGCGAGGATGGAATGAAAGTATTCCTCACTGCTGGTGAAGCGGAACCGTCGGTGGCGCGTTGCCACCAGCAATAACATTCAAAAACTTACATTTAAAGCACAGCGGTGGCAGTGGTTTTAAGCGTGGGTGCATACACCGGGACGATCGATTGGATCGTTAATTACGGGTAAGTTTTTGGCGAGTGTGCACTCGCGGATGACTGCACTAGACATTCGTCACCGGTGGAATGCGATCAACAGCGGAGGTTATATAATTTCTATGGTACAGGATCCTAGTGAGAGATGTAATTAGTGAACGAAATGGAATTTTATTTTAAAATTCCCATGCCTGGACCGCAGTTGGTTGGTCGGGTAGTTTAAAGCGCAGCTCATGAAGAAGTTTAAATTGCTCAGGAATTTACCTATTCACCGTGGAATTGAAACGTTTCACATGCACAATAACGAAGTGCTCATTTCAATCAGTTTCGAAACTCGTTCCATCCACCGGCGCGGACGGTAGCGTACTCGAACGCGATAAGCGACTGACAAACAGAGCACGGCTACATACTTTCGGCGCTTTGATCTGTTTGCTAACAAATCGAAATAAGCAACATCCACCGCGCCATGACGTTCGACAGTAGCCTGCATCGTTTGCGAAAGCGACTGTCAAAAACTCGATCCTTGCAAACGACGCGAAATGACTGACAGCGTTTGCCTGCCTAGAGGGTCTAAACCACCACCGCCGAAACTTATTCTGAACATTTAATTTGATCTCTTACCTTGACTGTGGAAGGGGCATTTTTAGTCGGCATGGTGTGTGGGAGGGGTTGGAAAGTTATCTGCGCCTTCGCTGCTGGATTCGCAGGCGGAAAGTTGTGACAGTGAGACAGTGATAGACACTTTTCCACTTTCGGGTTTAAGCGGGCCGTGAACGGTGGTGCGTGTGGCGGAGCCAGACCCAGCCGTCATATGATGCGACAGTTTTGGGTTACGATTTGTCGTTCTGTGCGAGATCGTGAGATCTATCGTTCACCCTTCGGGTGTTGTCGCGTGAAACAGCAGCAGTAGCAGCACGGTAGTGGCGTTTAAGTTGAAATGGGGCAAAGGTTTCTTCTACGGAGTGGGCGAATGCGTTTGTTTGCGTCAAGCGCCCTGGCAACCGTCTCCACTAAATGGCAGATAGTGTATTGGATTCGTCTTCGGTAGGTTTTCCACGGGACAGCGTTCTGTGTGACGGTTCATTGTTATTCTTGAAGAAATACGGCAAACTTTCTCAGCTTCACTTCCGCGGAGGGTACATTCCATGCCAAAGGTGAATATCTTCGTCTCGCATGCCCATCTCATCCCTCCGAGGATCAGAAGCGTCCTGCTCAAGTGTCTCCGGTCGTTGGGGTTTCGGGGTTTCATTTTCGGGTTTCTTTGCGGTGGTTTCGCTTTCAAAGCAAACAATCTTTAGCTTTTGAGCCACTTGGAAAGCCAATTTGTCGACAGGTTTATCAATAAATGATGGCACCAGAAGTGGACGACCGGGTTTTCGGTTCTGTAAAGTCACTGTCGAGTAAGCGAACGGCGAAGCCAACGTGGAGATGAAGGCTGATACAGCTAGGACGTTCGGTGTGTTGAAGTAAGAGTTTAGATTCCGATGAAGAAATGTTTGCTAAGAAAGTTTTTTTTTTGTAAGCCAACAAATCCAGACACACGTGCAGACAATGCGGCAATCCATTCGGATGAACGAAATGAATGAATGAATATATCGTTGTGTTCCAATTGGTCCTCACTGCCCGGTGTAAGTAGTAAATCTGGTAGCACTTTTACAGAAAGCCGTAAGCGGCAAGCTGGAGGTTGGTTTCACAGAGCAAGAATTTTGTTCGTTTCTATTATTCGTTCGTATAACAGCAATGGACAACCAGCAAATCCAGTGCCACCATTCTCCACAGCGTTTAAATGGAGCGCGCTAGAAATTCCGAATAAGCAAAGCTTCCCCGCGGAGTACCGGGAAAGAAACCCTTAATGCCTGCCAAAGGAGTGTACGGTACGGTAAGTAAACAAAAACCAGGGGTACCGTTTTTTTTCACAGCTTCAATGAAAAGCGATTTCGTCCATGGACGCTTTCAAGCGCGGTAAGAAATTTAGTCCAGTTGTACGAATCGCCGCGATCCATGCGCTTGCAAAAATGCATCGCACAAAACTGCTCTTGGCTCAAGTAGGGCCACGAATCGGGAAGTTAAATGCACACATAATGGAGTCCGGTGCCCAATTGCACCGTGGCCACGGACGAGAACGGTTACCGTTTTATCCGCTCAGTTACGGTGGATTCGCTGGTGTAGAGTTTGGGTTTTATGCTTTTATTATATGTTTCAATCTGAGTGTATGTATGTGTGTGTACTGAAGACTGGTAGCTTTTTATGTCTTACTCTCACTTTGCGGAACATAATTCTATTAAATTTCATTTACCGCTCTTATGACCATACAGAAGCTGCACAGAAGCGAAATGAAAGTGATCATTTTTTGCCATCGTTGGAGCAAATAAAAAGATTAACAGGAATGGGACAAATTTTTTGGTTCCTGGTATAATGCGAACTATCGCACCGTCAATGCAAGTGCGGTGAAACTTCCGTGTGCTGCATTGAATTGGAGTGAAATGGAACGGATAAAAGCTGGTACAAGTCAAACATACGATGCACAAGATTTCGAAAGGAAATGGTAAGTTTCGATGTCGTCTGCATGCGGAGTGTTTTTGCGTAATGGAATCAAACTTTGCGACATCCAAATACAAATCCGGCAATATGTCGCCGGTTGATAGAAAGAGCACGGGCTAGCATAGATTTGAGAAGATTCTGCTCGTCTTTCAAGCAGCGACCGATTTGTTTTTCCGAACTTTATAACTGTGCCAGAGAAGCGACGCGATACTGTCCTTGGTGTCTTCATAATGTAAAGAACAGCCCGGATGGCGCAGCGCAAACATCGTTTTAACAATGCTGGTTGCTCGCCGGGTTTGTGGAATGCATAATAAACACAAAGCTTGGGGTCTGGATCTAGTCGCCCGCTAAATCCCGAAGCCAAGAAGATGAATCCTTTCGCACGGAGACTCTTCGTTATGAAGCCGGGAAACGAGATTCGGTTTCGCTTCATATTACCGGAAGTGTATGCACGGATGGCACGTAGCAATACGATCTTGCCGGGGTTTGCCGTGCAGTTGCGTTAATTAAATTTTTCACCAGTGCAGAGCAGAGCAGCGCGAGAAGCAGAAGAACGAACGTTTCTCGAAAATACGATACTCTCTCGGACAGGAGTTTCAATTTGCTCTTTGCCGAAGAACATCATCGAAAGCTAGAAACATCTAGCGCGCGGTGAAATAAGAGGCTTGCTCCGTTAAACAAGTAGTGGAGTCTGAAGCAGAACGATTTGCTCTATAGTTTCCAAACGGTGAATAAAGCTTGACGTTAAAATATACTTCAGTTAGTTAGAGAAATGGGATAGTTTTTGTCGATACATTCCAGTTGCGTCCTTGACCTTTGGCTTGCTGTCACACCGAGAGCATCAATTACGATGAAAGGGGTTAAAGTACGTGCGTACAACTACTTGGTAACTGATGACAAACACAACTTTCCGAAATTAAATTTCATTGCACGTTTTCAACCACGATCGGCTAGAAACGCTCTCACAGTTTTTTCTCGTTAGTTACACGGGAATGAATTTGTTGGCAGTGAATCTCGTGCACACTTTCCGCGCCTGCCTTGATTGAGTTGTTAAGATAATACACTCTATTAAAACCCGTGACAAGAATATTAGACCTTTTCCCGGGTGCAAGCGTGTGTCGCTCTGCTATCGCCCAATACCTCCTAGCTACCGGATGTGGTTGTGTCTTACACATGGGTAAATGTCCGGCACCTAACATGACGTGAACGCAACACCCCACCCCTTCGTCCTTGCAGGAAGCGGCGGGAGTAACATACGGGGCGGAGAACAAACATCGGTACGGAAAATTACATTGTATACAGTGGAGCCAGGGCCAGCTCTTAGGTAATGTTAATGAATGACTAACGCACGGGAAAAACGGAACATGAAACCGTGCGCGAATGGAAAAACCATTTCCGAGAAACGGGAAAGGGACATGCCAAACATGGGCTACTATGATACTACCACCGCCATCGACTAGTTAGGCTCATTAGGCTCAATAGAAATAGTAGACGAGGTGTTATTTGTGAGAACGCTTATTAAAGTTAGTCTTTTATGGTTGCCAAGCAAGCTGGTGGGGAAAGCAGGTTGGCGTGACATTCGCGTTGTACTCCGATAGAGGGAGGTAGAGAGAGAACGAGAATAATATGGTAGAAAACAGAACACGCACTTTTCATAAATCAAACACTCCTCTTCACCCGGAATGTAGCATGTGGGACCGGTGGTTGTAGCGTTACGATGGTTCATAGGCGCAACTACAACCGTATGTTCTCATACTGTTCCACGTGGCAAGAAGATCCTGGTGTGAAAGTTTTAGGGCGATCCACACATTCGCGAGCGAGCACACGTGAGCAAATCGCGAATGTGTGGTGTTTTCCTTTCCAATGCGGTGTAGCACACTGTTCTATCGAATGCTACGTTCACTCTCGGACCCAACAAGGAACGGTGGATTTGCAATTTTTTAACGTTCGTTTTTGGGTTTTCCATTTTGCGCCCTTTCATTCACCACCGCCATTGGTAGGTGGAGTGAAAATCAATTTCCGTACCGCACAACTGTGCATGAACCATATGGACAACGTCTTTGGGGTTTCGATTCGGAAAAGAGCGAGAGGGCAAAGTAGGGAAAGAGAGAGAGAGAGAGAGTGGAACAGGGTGATGGTGTGAAACTTTTGTCTCATAGGCATCGTAGGATGCAAATGAACTGCTGCGGTATTACCAGGAGCATACTGAAACTGCTGGGCTCTTGTTTGCCTTGTGCCATCGTAAGTCTGATGTGAGCATATTAAAAGCATATGTTTAGGATGTGCGTTGTGCTACGATTTGCGAGCTTTTTCCCAGCGAGGACGCTCAACTCGCGCTGTGTGTGTGGCCTCCACAGCTTCCACAGTTCCCGGTTACTGGTACGACACGGGGAAAAACCAGGAAATCCAATGAAAAACATCCTGTCTTCCCATTTATTATACGAATGACACACAACCACATAAATCTATGCCTTTTTACTTTTGTGCAAAATTTACTGCCAGTGAATGAAGAGGGGCCTTGCGTACCGCACTACTTACATGTGAAGTAGTAGTTGCGGTGCTATTATGACTACTTTTACCAGTGATCGTCTTTTGGTAACACTGGAAAGAGGTGGTACATTACGGTCCGAAACAGAACAGAACAGGGAGTGTTTTCGAGCAGCGTGTAAGCCTGTGTTGAGTATTTCTCGCTAGGCTATTTGTTTTTGCCATTTTGCAACTGCGCTGTGCGCATTGTGCGCAATCGAAAAATGAAGAAACCTCAAAAAGTTAGACTACTGCCGCGGGAGGCGGGCAGAGAGAAAAAGGTTAAAAGTTTCATAGCTTCGTAATTCCGTATGTCATATCTAACAGCTTCCTGCCTGGACGGTATTTGCCGATGGAGGACGCCCTCGCTTTAGCTTCACTTTGCGTGATTTATTAGCTGGCTGGCTGTTCACGAGTGGCAGTGAAACAACTTTCGCAGATTTCATTTCTCACACTTGCGGAAAAATTTGATTTCAGTTCTTTGTCTTCAATATCATCTCTAGGCACGGGCGAGAGCTTCGGTGGAAGGCACCATATCGTGTGAAGAAAAACGAAAAATCCAAACGAAAATATGATAAAAAATATGTATTAAGTTCCGTGCGTGTGCGCGTGTATGTGTTCTAAGAATATCCCTTAGACAGGACAATCGTCGGAGGGATCAAACGATAGGAAGATTTTATTATCATGTTGCATTAGCGAAAATATGGTTTATGGACATAAAATTTTGCCCTGTAACGAGGGCATGCAGGGGGGTTGGTTTTATGACGCTTCATCAAATGATTCATTCCTTCCGTTGTTAACACCACGGTCGTCCCCCTGCTGGCCCAGAGTACACGCGGGGGACAAACCATATTGCGCCGACAAGCCGTAAAATGGCTTTTGTTCGGTCAATTTTGCCAGTATTTGTAGAAATGGCTCTCGCTTCGCCCGATACGATCTGTTCCTTTAGCAGAAAAGCTCCCTACATCCTCGTAGCTCTCGCAAGATTCGAGAATGGTGACGTATTTTGTCGTCTAGAAATGTAGCATTGCGTTCTCCACCGTAGTTGAAGGATTACAAATGGTAAGATCATATTTTATACGCTGTCTCCGCAAACAGGCGGCCTCGAAACTTCCATTGTGAGGGTCGGCTTGTTATCAGATGTACGGGAACGCAAAAAAGTGCTTAAGCGAAAGCTCTGAATTAGAACGCATTGCTATAAGAGAGAATACAATTGCAGCTCATTGTTGAATTACGGTTCTGTTTCCGTTTTATAGGCGCATTTGCTTCAGCGGAAAGCAACAAAATTTAAATGTCCGTTAAATGTTACACATACGGTCCGGTCCATTATCTTTCCGATTTGTAAATTAATTTGCTTAAAACAATGTTCAGCAGCCCGATTAGAGTTTTATGTATGTTTGAATTTTGCATTGAAAAATATGGGTTTTTAGATAATTTTTTACGCAAAACGTATCAATTTTCAAAATTTGTTTTTTTTTCGAATGATTTCAATTCATTTTTCAAACAATGCAAATTAATAATATACGATGAAAATTAAGTTTAACCTACGCAAGCATGCCGAAAAAAAGCGTACCACCTTTGTGTGTTTCGATTTTCTTTCGCACGTTTAAATTAGATCGAAGCACGATTTTCATGTCGCTTTCGTACACCCTTTTAGGAGGCAAAAAGGGTACCCTAAAAAGAAATGGTAGCGTTACGGACGTTGCCCAGTCCATCGCAACGCGTATCGAATTGGAGCATGTACGATCCAAAAACGGGCAAACATGAGCACGGTCGCACACACAAACACTCACTTAGTCCTGCTCTTAAAAGGAATGTCGTGAGCCAAACTACTAGCGTGCCAGAAGAAAGGGACATACAAAAAAACGAAACATACCTTAACTGCATGCCACAGCACACATTTCTGTGCTGGCTCCTATCAAAGCAATTGCTACTTTTTCTAACGCGCGTGCATAACTCTTCACCGTCGTTCGGCAAGAGCGCATAAAATAAAGGGTGGCCCTGCTGCTGGCTGTGTAGCCGTTGGTATTAGTTGGGTCAATTATCCGAATCCAGAAGCGAACGTGTGAGAAACATATCGTAAGAGGTGTATCGTGAGGGAGAGTGCAGTGCGGTGGTGGTGAAAGAGCAAAAGAAAGCAAAACACAACACCCGTCGGTTTGGTGGGCGGCTGTGGCTTTTATTTCCATCATTTTACTTCCATCGTAGATATAAATACTGGCCATTGAAAGATCTAATGTAAGATTTTCTATCCAGCAGAACAACGTTGTCCCACGTGACACGGAACACGGGAGGCTGCAAATGGAACGCATGCATGGCAGGGAAGAAGTGCTCTATAATCGACTATTGCAAGAAACGTTTCGTAGTCGGCGCATGTGAGCAACGTAAGACGTGTTTCAAGCGGAAAGATTATGCCCAGCGTGTGGGTTTGTAGTACGTGGCCATGTGGCGCTAGACATTGCACAGCGCAAAAGCGTATGTGAGGAGGGAAATTGGAAAAATAAAATTTAAAATAAATGAACCATTAAGCTAAACCAGGATCGTTTTGGAATCAACGACTTGACTGTAGGATCGTCACTTTTTAATGGTTCATTTTTTTGTTTTAAGCCAACAATGACAGAATTTTATTTTTGAATCTGATGTTGCTCATTTTCGCGAGTTTCTCAATTGAGATCTCTTCTTCTTCTTCTAGTTATTCTTCTTCATTTTTTTCGCTTTTCTTTTTTTATATCGTAAGTATAGATACAGCCAAATTAAAATAAATTTGATACATGATATAAATTTGCTTATGATTTTTCCTGTCTTCAAGCATTTTCCTTAAGAACTTGCAGCTCGATTTAATTATTTAATCATTTGACTTTTTTAACACTTTGAATCATAACCTATAAGTATATCTAAAATTTCTGATTTTTTTATGTACTTTTTTAATTTTGTAATGCACATTGCGTTTTTACAATAAATTAATCGCATCCCGCGAAATAGAATTTGCTGGTAGAAAGTTATTAGGAAATAATTTGTTCACAAACTTCTGAGAATTAATAAACTAGAATGATTAAGCCAAATTATGCGCGTAAAATTACCATGCAATATCTCCTATGAAGTAGTTAATGAAAAAGAATCGAAATCAAGTTCATTTGTATCAGAATTGGCTTTCTAAAGTCATCACCTCCATAACACTGTTCACAACGTAAACGGTCGATTCGCAAAATCCGCTCCCAGAAAATTCGATAGAAGTGCTGCATGAGGTGAAAATGAAAATAAATTCCCAAACATCAAAGTGTTGAAGTGTTCTTTCTGCACGGAGAGGTATCGGAGAAAAAGGGAATTCCGTATCGGATATAATCATTCTTGCTTTGGATAAATTTATAACTGCTCCGTTTCTCCGATGCTCACTATACCCATTCTCCAATTTCCTCATTTGCCAGTCACATCCCTGAAGTTGGTTTATCGGCCCGCTGGCAAAGAGGGAATGCGGCACGATGCTTCCGTGTGTTGTGAGCGGCTTTTTGGAGAAGGAAACAATTTAGTCGCCGATGGGGTTTTTCCGAGCGTATGTGTGTGTATTAGATAGTGACATTTCCTCAACCAACGATCCCCACGGGGATCTTCTCTCTGCATACCATTGTCGATTGCCGGAGAAATGGGTGAAAAGTTCTTGAGATTTTTCATACCCCACCTCCATCTTCCATGCAATGCACCGGAATGGATCGAAGTCGTACGCATATCTCGTACAGCGCCATTGGTAGCCACAATCCTATCGCCATAAAACTGATCGTATTATGTCATTAGGAGGAAGGACAGACGACAGCTACACGGGCAGCAGAACAAATGGCAAACGTCGGGTCGCCTGCTCTGGTGCTGAGCGGACGTTTGCAAACGATTTGCCTCATAGCAGGAACGTATCTGGAAGCAGCGTACGGGGCACGGGGCCCTAGAACCAGGTCTACAACCCGGGGAATAAAAATATAAGGCAAAATGCTCGTGCCCGAAAGAATGCAATGTTTAGATAAACATCGTCTCCGTCCTACTCGGCTGTGCACTTTTCTGGTGCTTCTCATGCTTCGTTTGCTCGATATATCTCGCTTTGCACACTCGAACGAGAGACCCAATGAGAGAGCGACATCATTACTAGGTATGCATCTGTCCTCTGCATGCACAGTCAGGGATGCATTTAAAAGAGAATGGATACAGAGAATGGGTGTCCACCATCCCTTATACCACCCAAACTATCCGCTCGTCCGCCCAGACAAAGCGGTGGAGGGAAATTTTTTTAAAGCAGCGTGAAACATGCCAGGAATCGTTTGCCTCTCTGCAAATAGTTGCGTCCTTGCTATCCTTGCATCGTTGCTCGGAAGCAAAACTGTTTGCCAGCACTAAAAATGGCGAAATAGATTATTCGCTCGTTTCCATGCCGGGTGCTTTGCAATCCTTCCATCCTCTCGTTCTATATAGTCTGTTTCTTCCTCTACTCCAGTCACAGGTACCCGTAGATTGGACATTTTCAAAGGACCCTCTACCTCCATAGGTCCCCCACAAACTGTGGTGAAGAAAGCATGAAGCGTCCGACTAGGGTGTGTGTATGCGTGTGATAGTTTTCCGTTTACGTATTTTCCTATCGACACATAAATAGTTATGAGGAGATGCATTCAATAAAGTGTTGGATTTTATTCCGTTTCGCTCGTTCCAAATGCGGCGGGGTCTTGCGCGGGTGCGACTATTGCACCCAAATTGGCCTGACTCTGGAACGGGTTGGTTGGTACGAACGCCAGGAACACCAAAATCCGGGCATCCGTGCTTCGGTTCCTATCGAGCAATAAGTGTTTGCAAGCACGTGGACATGGAGTGCAAGTTGCTGCAATCGGTTGCCTACCGGTTGGCAAACGGTGGTTTCGTTCGCAACGAAGCTATCGCAAACAGAACGATCTGCAAACTCGACCCCGGGATGCCGTTTGACATAGGAGACGGTACGGGTCGATGCATGACGATGCTGGCGCGTTTCACAATCGTAACCCCGGGTCGGACGAGAGGGTTGCGAGATTAGAATGGTTAAATATTTATACCCATTTCGAGATTAGGTCGTGCGGTAAAGTGTGATAGCTGTTGTCGATAGTTTAAATTAATACGCTTTATCAGATTGAACTTCCGGTTTCGTTATGCGTGTGGGTGAGGGTGGTTGTGTTTTCGACTCGCAGGCAAACGACGACAGCTTCAGGGGGATGTTCGTCGTGAATATTATTTAGAAATTTTGAGGATAGACTTTGCGAATGAATCGGATATTGGTGGGTAAAATATCTGAAGAAGATCGTTTGCAATAAACGAATAAATGGTTAGGTTTATGATAGACGGTGCTCCAATAACGATCCAGCTAGCTTTTTTAACAAAAAAAAAAAACACGTGTGTTATTTGTGGATTCATGAAAAGAAAAGTAAAGTGCACTAGCATAAACGGGTACCCTCGGTTTTATCGGCAGAATTCAGCTTGTTTCAATTTATTTCAGTGCGGGTGTTTTTGTTCCTCGATTAAATAAAATATTCAGAAAGCTCCGTAAATCAGGATTGCCGCCCGCGGAGCGTACAATATGGTAAAGCGTCTAGAATCTTTCAGCGTAATAAAGCGCGCTGCGAGTTGAAGGAAACCGCTCTGCTCACACAATATGAAGTGCGAATCTGCTCGTTTTAGCCGCACATCAAAAGTGTGCATAATTTTAACCAGCCGGGCGCACCAGACGGGTAAAAAATGAGAAGATGATATATGAAAATGTATTAGGGGCGGGAGGGCGAGTGGGCCGCCTTGAAATTTATTCCAGTGCCTGGTGGCCGGAGTTGTTTTCTTTTTGCTGCGAACAATTTTGCTAGTGCATTTCAACGGCAGCATGCAGTTTGCAGTGGTGAATTATGTTGCGTTGCGTAAGTGAAACAACACCTCTCGTCGGAACTCGTTGAGATCAACTATAGGTCACCTACTATGTCGTGGTTCGGGATGGGTGACACATGTTAGAGTGAAAGAGAAAGAGAGTGAGAGAGAGAGACAAGGAGAAAGAGAGAGAGAGAGCGAGGAGATTTGGCAGAAAAGTTTTGCATAAAATTTATTATGGAAATGTAAGAACAAAAAATGTGGGATGGAAAAAAACCCGTCTGTGGACAACGGCGGGGCACGGAAAAAGGTAGCTTTTTAGCATTTTTACGAGCAGCGAGCACGCGCATCAAGTGTCTCGGTTAGGTGACACAAAAATAACAAAAAAAAAATGGTGTCCCAGGCTCAGTGATGGTGTCCCCGCGATGGAGAAAGATTTTTCCCGATGATCAAACGCCGAGCGTTCGGGGATAAGAAAGCGTCAGACGGAATAATGGAAAATGTGTTCACGTCGCGTCAGCTGGGGAAAATTTATCATGAGAGTGCAATGTAACTTCACGGCACGAGATTGGACTAGCAGCTTGCTAGTTGGGGTGCGTTTTTTTTTGTTTCTAAATCAAGCCTGCGTTGTTGAGTGAGCAGAACCAAACACGAAACCCACGAGAATGGGCAGTGGCGTAATGTAAGGCTAGGTGCACCGGTTATTGCTCATTATCCTTGTGCATGTATGCAGTTTCACGAGCGGTAGAGTGCTGGTGGCAGGATCCAGTTGGTGGTCGCAAATTATACTTTAATGACAAATGTAACGGATGCAGTAGAAGGATTGCACAGCCGTTTGCGTCTTAACTAATATCCATTAGATTGTACCCGGTCCTGGGCCCGGTGTCGGTGTGTTTGCCTGATGACAAGAAGAGATCTCCGTATGGCACAGGAACCGTACCTTCGCATCACTACCGGTTAGAAATATCTTCCCTTGGGGGTCGTGGGTGTCAACCTTGGTTACGGTTTACGGTGATTAGATATGCAAACAATGGAGCGGCACATACCCCTATGTTCCGGGTACATAGGGCTGTACGGTGGTGATACACAGTTGGCATGGTGGCATGGAGATATGGGGATGGATGGTAGTGTGTGTCAGCAACAGATGGTTTCAGCGCAAATAAATTGTTGGTTGACACTCGTACCGGAGCATAAGTCTTTCGTGGTTGTCGAGTATTGTTTCATACAATGAAAATGGTACCGACAGTGCGAGCAGTAAATTAACTTTCTAACTTTACAAGTGCACCAATGCACGTGTTTGAACCCGGATTCTGGCCCGGTCAGCCTTCCAGGATGTATAATGTAATCGGGTTACGAATGTTGAGCATGTTGTGTCGTTTTACACCACGTTTGATGCATGTTGACGAAGGTGTTTGCTCGAGTTGCAACACTTTGATCTTATTCACACATTTAACAGGTTCAGATAGCTCAATGGAGAGGTAGATACCGTTTTGTTTTATGAAAAGCTTTTTGAGAATGCTCCCAAGACCAAGCAATAGTTTGACCTGATGGGTATACATTACGATAGATACACTGAGATACATTTAATACAACGATACTTCTCAATGCTTTGTCTGTGGGAACATCGTCAAGATGATGATTCGGGAACACTGTCAAGAGATAATGTTGATTCGAGCCTGTGAAAACGTTTAACGCTCCGATGCTGTAATAGCTGACCCCCGTTCATTAATTCATTAGCGATAATGCGTCTTTCAATTGGCCACTTTCTAAATGAAACCCGTTCAATGGTGTGCATTTGCGGTTCGATGCCTTTATAGAGTGGGTCGGCTGTGGTCTGCGATTGGATGGAGTCACACAGAACGTCATCGTTTACCGTTTGAACGGGAATCGACTGCGGAGCGCAACAGTAGATCCTTGCAATCGAAGCGCTTGAAGCTTTTACAGGAGGCGTCATAAACGCAAAAGACAAGACGCATGGTGGGAGCATTAGTCTTCGAAAGTCTCTACCACCGATTGATGAATTAATGGGTTTTTCGTCCCGCACGCTCCAACCTGCTAATCGCAGCATTTGACGGTGTTTCTCCGCGCGGACACTCGAGCGCTCGAGAACGTCTCCATTACCGAAAAGCTTCGTTTCATGTGCAGCAGGGGGTAAGTCGATGAGAGAACCCGATAAGCCAGGGATGGATGGAAGACGGGTACGAGTCCTGTCCGGGAAGGCTTGGACTGTTAATTAAAGTTAAAAGCTTTCCGCTCTTTAAAAGCATTTAGCACTTTTGTCTATTTTGCTCCCAACGCACACTCTCCCTTCATCGCTTTCGATACATATTTGCTTGCGATACGGTAAGTCGGCACTGGTCTCTTTCTCTCTCACTCTCCCCGTCGGACATAATCTTTCAGAGCGCAGGTGAGTCAGGAAGGCAAAGAGGAAAAACTATCCCACAACCGAAACCGTTGCAAAGGTGCCGATGACTTGTCGGTTTTTGTGGAACTAAAGATCACGTTCTGCACGCACACACACACACACACACACACTCCTTAAGAGGGCGGGCTTTCATTTTGTTTTGCCTAAAATTCATAGGTGAAGAGGCAAATTGTGTCAAACTTTGTCGACTTCGTAAGACAATCTTGTCCGACCGAACAATAGCACCGCAGCCGCTAGAAACACTCAAATATTCGAAATATCATACCATCGACACGGACACTACGTGTACACTCCTAAAGGTCTCATTTTTTGAATTGAAAAAAGAGGAGGAGAATAGCACGAGCGTGCAAGGATGTGAATAATTCTAAAGTAATTATGGGCTTCTTGGGGAGTGCTCACAAAAAAGAAAAAACAGCAAAACGAAACGGAAGAAACCATCGGTGCGCTGAGTAGCGGAAGCTTTATGACTGGTTGCAAGCTTCTCGAGGAACACCTCACACTCACAGTGGCGGATACACCTATTGTTTCTGTGACCGGTCTCCGGCCGTCTCGAGTGTACTGTGGTTCGCTGATAGCGCGACCGTGAGTGTACGTATGAGGAGTAGATTACATATTTTCCCCTTTTGGGTTGTACCATTGTTTTTGTGTTGAATCGGAATGAACGAACCCTAGCCTGGGTGTGCTTTTGACGAGGGTGAGCATGTTCAAGTGGACGAATCAGGTTTCGCGCACCTTGATGCTGCATTAGCGCTACGTGAGTTTGTTTGTCGTATACGTGAATTTAATGCAAAAGAAGTTTTACGAAACGAGAACATGGCTTAAATTATGTTTACAAAATATGTACATGTACAGTTTCTGCTTCTAGCCTGCTCGTGAGCAGGGTATTTGGGTGTTATGTCAAATAAATAATTCAATCTGGGTAGAGAAAAAATTCAAAATTGTGTTTCACACTTGTTCAGAATGGTTAATGTGGCTGGATCATGTATATTTTCTTACAAATAACTTTCCGAAAGGCAGGACTACAAAACTACTGGAAATGCTTCTATACTATATATTGACAATTCTATATATTGAAAATTGTTTTATTATAACCCACCTAGTTGTGAAGGTCGAGTACACGAGTACTACACTGAAGGTACTTTAAAACGAACAAAATGTCGGTAGGTATCGAGTGGCAAGCTCGGCACAATATCGAGGTGAAAACGGATTGTTCGGAAATGCAGCAACAGTACCAGGAGCTTTTAAAATGGTATAATTATACTTTTCCTTTCGTACGATTTAAGTGCTATTTCCACCAAACACGGCATTAGCCGCTGCAGTGCTCGCTTCACCATTCGCATTCGCAAAAGCCGGAAAACGGGGGCTGTTCGACTAGTGCTACCAGCGTACACCAACGTATCGGCGTATCGATGTAATGTGCCGAACCCTTTTACTCGGGCCGCGCACATGTACGGTCTATACCTTCAACGATGGCACACACCATGAAGCACACCGATCTCGATGATGTGCCGGATGATTTATGTGGGAGCTCCGGCGTATAAACTAGAGACCAGTGCCACTTTCCAGGGGCTACCTACACTTACGTACACTTACTCGTACACGTGAGCGGAACGGTATCCGGGAAATTCGCCATCCTTTTAGCAGTCATCCGTTTATCATTTTCGCTAGTAGTGTAGCCTTTGCTACCACTATTTACTACCGGGTCACGATATCGTATGACTTCAAAGTGATGTATGTACGGGCGGAAATCTTCGCCCTTTTTCGGACTCACACGTGCGTGCCAATTTCGTCCGTTTCTTGCAACTTGGAGGAAAGGCACGGAAGGCACATGAATTTATGGGAAGAAAGCTCCCCTTTACGGCCGTGGTGCTTAAGTGAGTGGCAAGAAGGGATACAATTGGACACTCGAGGACGAGCCCGGTGCGATTGCTCAACATTGGCGTGTTTCGCATGCATTATTCTAATTCACACAAACATTTGCGTCCTGCGAGCGGAAAGGATGAACACGTTCGCGTAGTTTTTTTTCCGGCCACTATCATCTACCGGTGTGGCTACCACCTGGTTCGTCTGTGTGGCTATTTTTAACGGCCAGACACTGTGGCGTGTTCGGAGGTAATTTGCTGTGAATTCTCATAATTAGTGACGCCATAACTGACCGATGTCTGCCCTCATTCTTGCCCCTTGGGCTCGACCAAAGCGTTAAAGCCGGGAGGTTTGGCCGGGTTTGCGCACCGATGTCGCAAAGTGTTGAAAATGTCATAAATCTGTTGCCGCGGTAAAGGATTCTCGGTTTTGTGCTCGATTGTTGGGTCGGAAATTTTACGGTTGTACCCAGGCGTGTGGGGTGCCCGAGAGCGGATTTTACACACGCACATGAAAACATGAACGCGGTGGGTGAATTGATTTGTTTGATTTATCATTAGCAACCGTTTAACAGGCGAACGTAATGGGCCGTTGCACGAGTACTTGTAGCGTGAAATACGAATGATGTTCCATGCTATCGGGATGTTCACGGAGCTGTCATTTTGATAGTTATCAGATTTTACCTTATGCTGGTGCTCTTTTGAACGAGTAGATAATAATGTGGTGAGACTTACCTGGAAATGAGAAGAGAGAAAGAAAGAGAAGGGAAGCATATTAGTAGGTTATTAAATTTATACATCCAGCCCAATATGATATGTTTCTATCAAATGATAATAAGATATGTCCAGTGATCGGTGGCAAACTTTTATGTTTTCAAGTGTTTTTATGTTACAAGCGAATTTCAATATATCGTTAATAATCATAACATTTATATAACCATATCGATGTAAAATATTTATTGGTGGTTAAATATTGAAAGTTTCATATAAAATCTACATGTGAAATCAAGCATTAAGCCTTGATGGTCTTGTCAAAACATATTTTTGACCAAGGAATTACTCTTGTACATGCGTGGAATGTAATGTATCGTGAAATGGTGATAAAGTGAATCAATGTATATGACGGGACCAGAAGAAGTAAGCTGCGTTTAGTTTACTATGCACAGCATATCAACATTCATTATATTTTTATAGCTCACTTGCCACTGTGAACAAATATTGAAAAATTGGAATCAACCAATTTTTCATAATATACCTTCACTCTGTAACCTGGACGTCAAGAAAATATTGTTATTGGAAACCCAAAGAATGCAAAAAATATAACCGTTACTTTATCCGGCGATTCCACTTGTATGTAAATAATAATTAGTTAACTGGTCATATTTTTTAACATTGTTTGTCGCTGCACGGGTTGCCAATTTGGAAAATTATTGCACATTTTTAGCCAAGTTTAATTTTCAGATTTGCCTGGGCATAGCCTTCTTAATGACAAACGGGTATGCATGTTTGCATGTTGTGCCATTTTAATCCCCAACCGCATAATGAAGTTTATTCTCAAAAACGTAGTCTCGTTCGATTCTTAAGTTGGTACCGACTACCACTAAACAAGCACCAGCAGCAGCAGCGGTAGCAGCCGCAGCTTAGCTTCAGATAGTATTTGTTGACATGCCTGCAGGGTACTGTTTCCGGGTACTCGGCTCGGCTCGGTTCAAACAGGGTACTCGGCTTGTATAGCCTTTGTGGATTTGTGCTCTCATAATCGGGGTGACAGTTAGTGCATTACAGATTGATAAGACGCACATACTCCACTGCCTTTCCGCCTGTTTCATGCTCATCTCAGACCCGTGTAAATGTGGCGGCAGGTGTGGTCTGATGTTCGAAACTACTGTGGGGAATATCGGCAAAAACTGGAGCTTGTTGGCGAACGATGCATCCTGCCTCATGTGTTCACGCTGGAAGCGGCAACCATTCACGAGGGTGGAGAGGGTAAATAGTTTGTGGCGCGTGAGCAGAAAGTCCAATGTATGGTCTCCCCTTGCGCGATCCCTAGAGCTCCGGGTTGGTTTGATGATGCTGGTAATCAGTGAAAGGTGAGTGCTTGAAGTATGGCCGCGCGCTGAAAGTGGCGCACACGGAACGGGCAGTGAAAGGAACGCCACGCGCATGAAATGGGAACGGAAGAACGGCACACAGCCTGGTGGCAAAGACGAAACGCGGACCGTGTGGTAAAAACGGAAAAGTCTAATACGATCATCGGCGGTGCAAAAAGACGCACGAAGAGTGCGACAGAAAGAGAGCGCACCGTTGCCATCGCATCCATGCAATTTACAACTGCCGTCCGCTCTAATGATGTTTGTTTTCTGGTTTCCCGTGCCACCAACCCGCGCCGCTGGTCGTTAACCAGCAATGTTGTCAACGGACAAATGGCGCCAATGGTGTGGCACAACGGGAGCGCCATCTGGCGGTCGGGTGGAAAGGTGTTCCGCACACGCTTCACTGTAATCCGTAATTTTCTGCATTGTCAGCGGAGTACACGAGCGCACGGTGCGATTTGATGTCGCGCTCGCACGCGGGTGAAATTGGATCAAATGGAATGGGGGGGCTGGCAGCGGTGGTTGGTGGAAATAGGTGGAGGGTGGAGAGCGGAAAGGGAATCAGGAATTCTTCTCTTCCGACGGGAAATAAAAAAAAACGGGCGCCAACTACGCGAAGGGGGCCGCTAAGAAAATCGTGACGTGATGCCCCGAGAGGGTGGCAGTTTCGCTTTTCCCCCACTTTATGCTTCCGGATGGAATGTAATCTGCGCGTCGGAACAATGCACTCACCCCACCCGCGGGTCTCGTACTGGGAGCGAGAGATGTACGGGCACGGGCAGATCGTTTGCTTGCTCTTTTATGTGTGTGATCCAGTTTGATTAGAGTTGATGAAAATCAGTCCATTCAGCAGCATTCTTCCGCTCCGTCCCACTTGTAAGAGGAGGTGGATGAGAGTTGTAGGAAAGGCTTTTTCTTCCTACCGTATACAGGTAAGGCATGCAACAGTTCCCGATGGTGTACTGTAATGCTAACACTAGCGAATGGTCGATTGTTTATTTTACATTGTAATTTATCGTTTCTTCGCGGTCGCGTCTTCCCAGCGTACGAGAAGTCGAGTCAGAAGTCGGCCGCCAACGAGCGTCAGCTTTCTTGTGGCCATTTTTCACAACCCGCGCTTCTGTCCGCGGGAACCGTGGTGACTGGGAGATCACTGGCACTGTTCGTGGGGTAAAGAAAAACGCGCCAGGCAGGAAGCCAAGCGCACGGTTTGTTTACATTCGGCGAGTTCGTACACATTGTTCGTTCCATTCGTTCCAGATGCAATGACCCGTCTAAGATGAACCGTGTTTTTGGTGGCAAGATTGCAAGAATGCCGCTCCGCTAGTGTTGGGGAGGTTGTGGCGACGTGGAGTTTACGAAAGAAAAAAAAAAACATTCGAAATGGACTCGAGTGAAGGAATGAGAACTTTAACAGAAGGCAACGAAAGGAGGAACAAAAAAAAACCTAACATCGAACAACAACAACCGACCGACCGATCGAGAATCGCGCAGCCAAAAGAGCGTAGCTTCGAGCCGGGAAAGTAAACAGCTCCCAAAATACGCACTGTAACGTAAATAATCATCAATTTTTTGTGGTACCGTCCATTCCTCTCCGGGTTGCGCTCCGTTCGGATGAAAGATATTCCAAGCGCACTGAATGCAGTTAGAATTTATCGAACGGACTTTCCACGTCGAGTTTCCATCGCGAAGAACCAGTTTGGCGTGGTACGATCCGAATGCACACGTGTTCATCAGACTGTGAGCGTGCGCGAACTAGATCGATTGTTTACAGCGAGCAGGGGGCAAGGGAGTTCAATAATTGAGCGCATTTTGTAATGCATCCTGTATCGCACTGTGCTTTTAGTTCGTTTTTTTCCATACAGACAACAAGATGAAGTTGCCCCTGGTGAGTTTTAAACCGAACGTAAGTGCAGTATCCGCTAGGGTTGGGTGGGTATTTTTGTTTGAATCACCTTTCGCAATAGATGTATCGATGTAACTTACTGAATTCGAAATGTTGACTTACAACAGTGTTCTTAATTTTAAGAATTCATATCTTACATA
>JXWZ01007167.1:0-22124 GCA_000956215.1 Anopheles farauti No. 4 | reverse complement strand
GCGAGTGTGTGTATTTGTGTATGTGTGCGAACTTCTTTCTCAACAAAACGAAAAGCCCTGTAGCAGGGTGAGAAGCGAAGGGACGGGAAGCAGCGGCGGCCCGGGTTAGAGGATCGAAAAATGGAAGGATCGATGCGGGGAAGGGGTGACAGAGGTGCAACGGCCGGCCGAGCGACGACTACGGACGACGATGACGACGAAAAGCGACGCGCGGGGGCATAAAATGGGAAGAAATCGCGCGCGCAACGAGGAGTGAATAGAAGCGGCGGCGGTGTGGATGCGAATCGCTTGTGGAAGTGAGTGGAAAAGGGTGGATAGGGAAATGGGGAAATGAGGGGAGCTTGGAGTAGAAAAGAGAATGACGAAGGTATACCGAAAAGATAGGAAGCGGCGTGTAGAGCGGGCGAGAGAGAGAGTCCAGCACACTAAGAGAGTGAGAGAGAACGGGTGAAGCGAGCGAGACGGGGCGAGGTGATTGTGAGAGGAAAATCGGCACCGTTAGCAGCATGCCAGGGATGCGGGAGCGAGAGGGAATGAGAGAATGAAGCGAAATAGAAGAAAAAACAAAACGAATTGATGGACACACGAGGGCGGGGGGAAAGGGGATCCGGCGGTAAGTGAGTATGGTTCTCTCTCCCTCTCAGCAGTGTTGGCGTTTTTTTTTTGGGATACCAGCGTGGAGCGACGCGGTGAAGAACACCGGGACGAGTGGAAGCGGAAGGGAAAGGAACGAAGTGCAGAAGCAAAAGGAGGAGCGCGGTGCGGATGGCCAGGTTGAACACGAGAAGGGGCTGATCGTGCAGCAGGGAACGGTATGCAGGGGTTGGGGTGGTGGTGCACAGAAAATGACGTGAGCGGTGCGTGACACGAGTCGAGGGGGGAAGGTAAGTAGAGTCAAAGAGGGTGTAACGAAGGGAACGCACGAGAGGACGGCGGTTCGACGGCGTTCAGAGCCAGGTCAGTATTGGGAAGAGGAGCGCGGTACCGGACGGAGGATCGAGATGGAGGGAAAGCCGAAAACTGACATTTGACCAGGGCAGGATACCAGAAACGGTGGAGAACAGAACAGTTGATAGAAAAAAAGGATGGTGAAGAAGAAGAGAAAAAGGAGAAAAAGGAGACTTCGATTGGATTTTAGCGGGTGAAAAAGGAGCTGGATATGCAGCATCCATTAGGATTTTAACACGATGCATGTGTGAGAGGAGTTTTCCGAAACCTAAAATATACTAGTGCCTTGGGAATAACTTCCGCAAGTACATCCGTGGTAAAAAGAAGGTCATGGTTTCGCTTTTACCTGCTTCCAGCCACACCACCAATCAGGTGACTTTAACGAAGCGTGGAAAAGGCCAACTTTCTTTCGAACAATGGCGTCCGAAGCGAAAAAGGATTAAGCCGGCACCTGAGTGTAGAATAAATTGTCCCGCAAAAGAATGACAGGAAACGGGCTACAGCAGCAACCTTGACGATTCGAGATACACCCAGCCTCCTAACGCTGGATTGTAAACGCACGCAGCTACTGTGCCTGTGTCGTCATCGTCTCCCGCTACAATCACAGTGACGGCACACATTGGAGTAGGCCATGGATAGGATTGTCGCATGTTCTTGTGCGACCTGGCGTGGTAAATTTTTTTTTACATTCCATAGCCAATGTGACAGCAGATCAGGACTCAACCGTGAAACGGGACCACCATCAATTTCGGCGGAGAGCGACCAAGGAAGCGTCGTAGGAATATATTTTTTTATTTTTTGTAACATGTGTAAACTTCCAACACACACAAATACGCGAACGAAGCACTGTTGTGTACTACGCAAAGTAAAGGTAGGTAAAGAAGTTGTGGAGGTGGGTGGGGTGGTGGGATAAGGTGTGCTTAGAGCACTTGCCTGTGTATTGGTAGTGTGCAAGAGACACTCTGGGTCTGCTGCCCGTCTCGTATGGCTTTGTGTGCGTGTGCATGTCTGTAATTTAGCTACCACGATCTCCTTCCACTCGGCACCCCGGCCGCTCCTTTGCTCCTAAGAGCCTCCTCCCTTGACAACACGACATTCCACCCCAACCGTCTAAGCTTCTAAACAAGGGAAGACCCATCGTTCCGTGGGAGGAGAGCATGCGTCTGTGCGTCGTCGTCGGTTGGAAAATACTATGCTTTTTTTTTTGGTCGATTTCGTTGTTGAGCTACTAACGTGAACGACGGTGTTGTGCGCGAGTCCGTCTGCGTGTGTGTGTGTGTGTGTCGATGACGATGAAAAGTTGTGCACGGGCGGCCAAGTGTGGAGGAAGGGCCTGGGGTGAGGTGAGGTGTGCGGCTTGTACGACATGTGATAGCGAACGCGTGGAGATGCGGGAGGCGGCGTACCATGCAGAAGGTGCACGTGGGATGGTGGAAGAGGGGAGGGGGGAGGGGACTGGGGCGAGGACGTGGTACAAGCCGTGCGTACTACCTAACGGACAGAATGAGAGAGCTAGAGAAAATGGCGCAGCGATCCCAGAAAGCATGGATGAAGGGAATACACGGAAAACGGGGGGAGAGAGAGTCGAGCTGTGACCGATGATGAACCAAGGAACGGGCGGAGGAAAAGGTGAATGACAGGGGAAGAGGAGAGGGGGGGGAGGTGCACGATGGTGCTGAAGAAGTCAGGGTGCGGCGAATGTCACCCGGCGCTGTAAAGCTGTTGGGTGACGATTCCAGTGCAGGAAGGAAGTACGTTGCCCACTACTGCGGGAGGCTAAACTAAGCTCCAGTAGATGCATTTTCATCATGTACGGAAAATGTCGAAAAACGAATCGGATGTAGGAGTACGTTGTAACTACTGCTTATATCACGAAACGTACATAAATCACTTCTATTTAAGTTACCTTAAGACGACAGTTAAATTGCCTAAAACAGGATTCTTTTGATAAAACAATCTAGTTTCAGGTGCAACTAGCTTACACATCCAATGATTTTTCCCACGCTCGATTGCACAACAGTAGGCGTTGAGAATTGTGTCTCGGAGGATATGGTAACATGATGAATCATAGAAAATTTTTCTATCCGCTATTTCAGTTGCAAACAGAAACCATACCATTTAGTAACGACGATGCACACACGCACAGCATACGAAATACTGTAGATTTTTATTTATTACGTAGTGAAAATTCTATTATATCAACTTCCCAACTCTTCTAATAAAATCAAATTCCTAATATATATAATTCGCAATCAACATATTTCATGTGTTCTGTAAAGTCTTAAGCCCGATTTTGAATCCGAGACTCGACAAACGTCGATTCCTGCTTCCAAAGAATCAATCAGAGGACCAAAGGGCTTAAGGATATTTGAATGCTGTTTTAATGTATTGGTGAAAACTATCTTGACACAATGGTAGCCATGGCAATAAACCTTCACATGGACATAGATCCATTCATTTTTCGCCATTTCTGGTAATGATTTTCTTCTCCTCTTTCATTCGCATATTCTTTTATTCGGTACGCGTTCTTTCTGCTGTGTGCGTACTTCTCAGGATGAGCAGCTTGGAAGCTTTTTCTTATTCTCTGCATGCTTTTGGAATATTTGTTAATCGTGTTTCTCTTCGTTTTCACTTCAAATCTTGCCTGGGTGCTGGTTTTCGTTTGATTTAGGAATCTCTTAGAGGAAAATTAATGTGATCAAGAAACTAAATAAATTAGATCATATAGGAACAAATGAAGCAATTGCTTCCATTGTCGCATACTCACATTGTATTGTTTGCTTGATTGGTGCTGCTATTTTTTCTACCACCAAACGAAATTAACAATCTTTCGGGATTTACGACACTGCTGACCGCGAGGAAAGAAAAACGGGAAGAAAACAAAACTATGAATGACACTGGTGAGGCGAGCACTAGTCAATGTAGGCAGGGAAGAATAACGTCAGAAAGAAAACACTATTTAAGCTAGTTGTGCTCTGATTAATGGTGAGTATCTTTCCCGTGTTAGAGCACCGTTTCTTCCCAGCTGACTTGGATGAGACCCCATGCTTAGCGGCGAAGAAACACACGCCGAGAAACGTCAGTCAAATCAACCGCTCGCCTCTCTCTATTGTCCGCACACCATCGAAAAGGGGTCGTTGTGCACACAATGGGCAGTGTGAGAGGGAAACAAACGCACCGGCATGAGTTAAACCGAGAGAGGTGATATTGAATGAAATCGACATAACATACAACACACAAACACTATCGCATACGCGATACACCTCCGCGGGCAACACGCATACACACAACTTAAGGGTGACAAGAGAAAAAAAAGAAGCACCTGGCGAATGTACGAAATCATTCGTAAACAAACCCTGTGTGCATTATTTCGCTCGTAAAGGGACCCCCACCGGTCAGTGAATACGTTACACACGCACTCTCTTGCGTTGCTGATTTTGCTACAGCAATGCACGAACACGAAACGCGCGCGCGATACTGTCACACCACGCTAATCGCCACTACAGCCGGTCGGTCTAACGCACACAAGGTTTCGTTTGTTTTCAAAAAGCTACTGCCACACTACACACTTTGACAGCAGCTATACGACGCGAACCGCGGCTTACTCTGATCCAGCGTGACGACTGTGGCTGCCATCTACAGCTGTGACAGAGACTTTCCCGACACACTTTTTTTCAACGTCATCTCCAACGCACCACTCCCCTTCGTCCCTGCACACTAAGTAAAATACACGTGTGTATTTCTCTCAGAAATTCCATGCTTCTAAGATAAACACCAATTCATCCAATCCGGCCGGTGCCGGAAATGCGTTTTCCCCTTGTATCACCCACAACGACCATGACCGCTACGATGGCGGACGCCATGTTGGATTTAGTCGGAAAATATTTGCGCTTCACCCGCGCGCTCTCTCTCTCTCTTTCTCACACACTCTTGTGTTCTCCTCACTGCCCGCACAGCTTAAACCAGAGTCGAAGCAAACGGGAGGGAAAAATAAAACAAAAAACTAAAACGAGGACGTTTACACACACACACACTAACAAACTTGCGCACACACCACGTACACAGGGCGCATACACACACACACGCGCGTTACTAGATCTAGCGCGTTTCCTCCTTTCCTCCTTTCCGTCGCTCCTATGACTATTTTACCGCATGCATCATTTTTGTTGGCCCACACACAATTCACACACACACACACATGTACCCAACCAAGCACTCTCTCGCTTTTTCACAAGGTGGTCATGGTGTTTGGTTTGCCGCCATCCTTTTCGCTCCGGTTCCGTTTTTTCCTCAGCACACCAAGCACACTTACATGGCTGCCATTTGTGCCGATTTTCCTTTTAGCTAGCTGATTGGTACTACCACGGGAAGGAGGAGGGAGGGATGGAGCGACGGTAGAGAGGAACTTGTGCCTGCTTTGCCTATGTTCCTCTATTTTTGGCGAATCACGCGCACACACACACACATGTACATGCATGCCCAAATTGGCGCACGGAAACACGGACGCACGCACGCTTTCTTTCGTGTATCGCGGTGCGCTTGGCCGAAATTACGGAGATTAACCAAACAAACCCTATTGCACTCATATAGCAGACACACCCGCTCAACCGGTGACAATTTCACAAATGCGCGAATGCGACCGGTTTTGTTATGACTTTTTAAAGCCCCAATTCGCAGCGCGTGTCGGCTTCATCAATAAACAAAGCACACACCTTCTAAGCCTGGTTGCTGTGGTTGGAGGATTGCGTTTCATACACTCCTTGCCTATTGGATACTGGACCAACATCAGCAGAAAATCACACGGACGGACAGCGTGTCCACACACTTCTTTCTTCTGTGTCTTCTTCTGATTTAACTAAAGCAACATAACCAGACAGAAAAACTGTCACAACTGTCAAAATGGGAAATTAAATTCGAACAGCTACCCAGCCTCCACAGTCGTTGAGAGAGAGGAGAATAGAAAACTGTGCGATATGAAGTAGGATGCAAGAAAATGGAACTTCGAAACAAATGTCACTTAAATCGCCGTGCGGGAAAGAGACACGAATAACGAATCCGAAGATTGACAATCCGACGAAAAAAAACCGAAGTTTTTATTGGGGTGTATAAAAGTGCTGATGATTCGTTAGAAAATTTGTCCTGTAAAAAAACCTTGGTAATCCTTGTTCACAAAAGGATTCAATTTTTGATAAATTTATAGCATTTGGCAGTCCAACGTGAATTTCATTACATAATTCAAATTATTGTTTTGCAAATTATTTGATACTACTTGGTGTAAAAGAGATTATCACATTATATGCACCGAATTTTAACTGTTTTGCCTCTATCAGTTCTTGCCAACACATACAGCGCAAAGGTTTTATAAATGAAATAAACTATGTACTAATCTACTTAACTTTGAATAATGTTAAAATATAGTAAATTTGATATGTTCAAGACGAATTGTTCGCTTCTTTCCAAAACTGGTAACGTTAGAATTTGTCTATAGTAAATATTCAGTTTTATTATTTAAAATAACGTATTTGAAACATATGGAGGGGTGTTTTGTAAAACTTCTGCACTAAGCTGTCGGAAACTGGTACAGCTACCATAGAACGTAATTTGGATAAAGGCTCCGGAAAGGCTTGTAAGATGTTTGGGATGCATTACCCCAGGTTTACCTTTCCGAAAAAGGAAAATAATTTAACTTCGTTTCACAAAAACAAAGGTGTGATTTCATAATTCGGTAATTCGTATATTTCGTAAACCAGCGAATATAATATATCACTGTTTTCAGTATTCTTCTTCCTCTTCGTCGTTGAAGGAAAGTTTACTTTTTTCCTGCTTTTGTTTCGCCTTTTTTGCCTTTTTCTCTTCCGGTTTAGGTTTAGGTTTCGCTTCCGCCTGCTCCGATTTGGCTTTCTTTGATTTGAAAACAATCTTTTGGTTAAGATCAGCAGGTTTTTCACTCTCTTCTGTAAGTACACACACCTGATTAAATACGTGTGGATGTTTTTGAAAAATTGTGATCACCAACCTTTGAATGCTTTCTCAGCTTCCGCTTCGGTTAGATCGCCTTCTCTGATGACCACCACCTGAGGTTTTTCGTCTTCCTTTTCTTCGTCATCCGAGTCGGAGAAGTTTTCTATCGCTTCGCGCTGAAATGAAAAAAAAAAAAACTGTTGTAGGCTTGTACTTAAGCTAAACATTGCAGACTGGCAAACTCGCCTTATCGTCTACCGAAGGTCCTTCCCGGTAGCCTATTTGTGCTTTCATCCTCTTCAGAAAGTCTGGTTCGTTTGGTTTGATGAAAGCTACATTTCGCTTCGACATTGCATCTGCAATTCGCTAATAAACACACTTTTGTACAATTAATGCAATCGTTCTGCAGCCCGTCTACTCTAAGATGGGTTGTTTTTGTTTACGAATGAGAAACAATAACATACATTTGACAGCGCGGGATTGAACTGGAGGTTGAATTTGCTCGTAAAATTTGACTTAAACATTTAATTAGAATTAAAATTTTTTCATACTTTAAGAATGTGAGGAAGATTAAGGTTTTTGTTGAAGCACAATTTTGCTTATTCTTTTTAAACCTATTGTCGGTCAACTCGGCTTAATGCAGAACTAGCAATTAAAATCTGAGCATGAGAGAGCATGCGTTTACGACAACTGGATCCGTTTCTCTTTTCAACCCTGCCGGATTTGGCATTTTATAGCTTGTAAACAAAGCAATTTTTCGCAGCAAAACACATGCAAAAAAGTTTCAGGATCGAGTGTCCGTTCGTACGCCATTATATTCTTCCCTTGACAAAAAGTTGAATATACTAACCACTGGATAGTTCTAAAGCATCGAAAAGAACCGTAACATTTACCGGTAAGATGGACATAAAATCGTTTTTGGTTAGCTGGTGCCAGAAAAATGGCTGCGAACCATCTTACGAGGTACGGCCGACCGGCCCAAAACACCGTCAGCGTTTCCTGTGTGAGGTACGCGTTACCAGCATCAACTACGTCGGTGTTGGCAATTCCTACAACAAAAAGGATTCGGAGAAGAATGCATCGCGCGATTTTGTCAACTACATGGTGCGCATTGGAAAAATTCCGGAAGCATGTGTGCCGGCCGATCCAAACGCTCATTCAGCAGCAGATTTAGGGACGGATAAAACGGACGCGGGCGCCGTGGCTGGTCCATCATCCGGAAGAGCCGGACAAGCGAACATTTTCATGAAAGGCTTCGTGCCACAGGAACTTGGGCAAGCCTACCGGCCGTACGTACCATCGCAGGAGGACATGAAACGGGAGCAGGCCAGCATGGAGGCGGCCGAGTCGCTTGACGTGAATGCATCGATTCATGGTAATTGGACGATTGAGAATGCCAAATCGAAGTTAAACCAATGGATGCAGCAGTACAAAATAAAGGCCGAGTTTAAGTATACATCCATCGGACCGGATCACGCCAAGTGAGTAGAGTTTTTCATACGTAGCAACGAAGCGCATTTCTACCAGTTTCGACGTAGGAAGTTGGTAGAGACGCGCTTCAGCGAATGTGTTTTTTTAGTCATTGCTATGCCCGAGGGTACAGTTTCCGATCATCTCAAAACACACGCAAGATTGACCTAAAAGAGCAAGTAAGATAGAAGGGAATGTTAGAATGTTCAAAAAGAATTCATGTGTGGAATAATCGTTTGCAAGAGTAGTCCAGAGGCGTTACTGGGTTTGTTTTGCAAATGACGATTCCAAGATACATTACAGAATAACGAACAGAAATAGCCTGCTAGTTGACGAATTTTGCGACGGATTTTTCTGCAAGGTTTGTCAATAGCAGGCGTTATCGGCGTCACCTTTGTCGAGCAGCAATTTATATTCTTGTTCGACAGTCAAGACAGTTCGACCATAACGTTCGTAGACGCAGATTGCCTCAAGTTGCTCAACTACACTCGAGATGATTTGAAAATGTACTCCACAGGCTTGCCAATGGAGTGATTGTTAGAGAATGAGGTAAGTAAAAAAGGGTGTAGTGTAAAACTGAAATTCTACAATACCAAGGAGTAGTGTTAGTTTTATGTTATTTTTACACGATTATCTTTCGCCCTTCTCAGGAGCTTTATTGCTGAGATGACGTTGTACGTAAAGCAATTGAACCGTTCCATAACGGGTCGCGAATCCGGTTCGAACAAACACTCGGCAAGCAAATCCTGTGCCCTGTCGTTGATTCGTCAACTGTACCATTTGGGTGTGATAGAAGCGTTTACGGGATCGCTCAAAAGTGCCACGTAAGTGAGAAGTGAGTGGAGTGTTGCACTCTATTCCTTATAATAAACATGCCTTTTCTGTTTCATAAAGGAGCTCCGAGCAAGTGGCAGCTTATCCGGTGAAAATTTCCGACCAACTGGCGAAGCGCGTTCACGAGAGTCTGATGGAGCTGAACATTCAACCTGTGAAGGTAAATTCTGTTGGGGCGGGTCCCCATGAGCCGGTTAGTCTGCTGCATCCATCGGACGACGTGCACTACAAACCGCAGTCGACGAATCTACAGCAACCGGCGTCGGTCATTTCGTGGTCACCGCCAACACCGAACTGGAACCCGTGGTTGGGCTGTAACATCGACGAGGGTTACCTGTCGACGGCAACGCTCGATCAGTTGAGCGAAGATCTACTGCGGGAGCATCGTAACCGGTTGACGGACGATCAGGAGCTGCAGAAGAGCATGAAAACACGCGAGAAGCTACCGATTTCGGCGATGCGCCGTCCTATCATGGCAGCGATCAACGAGCACCCGGTGGTGCTGATCCGGGGCAACACGGGTTGCGGCAAAACGACACAGATCGCGCAGTACATCCTGGAGGACTACATCAATTCGGGCCAGGGCGCATACTGCAACGTGTGCGTTACGCAACCGCGCCGTATTAGCGCGATTAGCGTTTCGGAACGTGTGGCAAACGAGCGGTGCGAGAATTTGGGTGTGGCAGTGGGATATTCGGTACGGTTCGATTCCGTGCTGCCCCGTCCGTACGGGTCGATCATGTTTTGCACGATTGGGGTGCTTTTGCGCAAGCTCGAGGGTGGTCTGCGCGGTGTTTCACACGTGATTGTGGATGAAATCCACGAGCGCGACGTGAACAGTGACTTCATATTGGTCGTGTTGCGCGATATGGTCCACACGTATCCGGATATGCGCGTGATACTGATGTCGGCCACGATCGACACGTCACTGTTTGCGCGCTACTTTGGCGATTGCCCGGTGCTGGAAGTGCCGGGAAGAGCGTTCCCGGTGGAGCAGCTGTTTCTGGAAGACTGCATCGAGCTGGTGCGGTTTGTCCCCTCACCCTCGGAAACGAGCACGGGCAAGCGTAAGCGAGGCAAGGATGGGGATGATGAAGGGGGCGAGGGGGAAGACGTTGGCGATGTCGATGGACCGGAGAGCGGCAACATGAACAAAGTGTTGGATGAGACGCGATACTCACCGCAAACGAAGCATGCGATGGGGATGATGGTCGAGGCGGACACTCCGTTCGAGCTGATCAGTGCGCTGGTGGACTATATCGATCGGGAGGGTCGACCCGGGGCGGTGCTCGTCTTTCTCGCCGGATGGAACATGATCTTCGCACTCATGCGGCAGCTACAAATGCGACCGAGTTTGGTGGTGTTGCCGTTGCACTCGCAGCTTCCGCGGGAGGACCAACGGAAGGTGTTCAGTCACTTCGGGCAGCGGCGGAAGGTGATTTTGGCGACCAACATCGCGGAAACGTCGATCACGATCGACGACGTGGTGTACGTGATCGATACGTGCAAGGCGCGCATGAAGCTGTTCACGTCGCATAACAACATGACGAACTATGCGACGGTTTGGGCGGCCCGGACGAATCTCGAGCAGCGTAAGTGCAGCCGTTGTGTGGAAGGTTTTTTTTGTTTGTTGAGAATTTTTGTTTTTAATTATGATATGCGAATTTTCCCGTTCAGGAAAGGGACGCGCAGGACGCGTTAGCCCTGGGACGTGCTTTACGCTCTGCTCGCGGGCACGTTTTGCAAAGTTGGAGGAAAACTTTACACCCGAAATGTTCCGCACCCCGCTCCACGAGCTGGCGCTCAGTATTAAGCTGCTGCGGTTGGGTGCGATCGGGAAGTTCCTGTCGAAGGCAATCGAACCACCGCCCCTGGATGCCGTGATCGAGGCGGAAGTGTTGCTAAAGGAGATGCGATGTCTGGACGCGAACGAACAGTTGACACCGTTCGGTAGGATCCTCGCCCGTTTGCCGATCGAACCGCGGCTCGGCAAGATGATGGTGTTGAGCACACTGTTCGGTCTGTGCGACGCAGTTACGACGATGGCCGCGTACTCGGGCACCTTCTCGGAGGTGTTCCAGCTGGAGCTCGGCCAGCGGCGGCTGATGAACCATCAGAAGGCGCTGAGCGGACAAACGTATTCCGACTACGTTGCGATGCTGGCAGCGTTTGGGGTAAGGCGTGGCCTTGTTTGCCCTTTCCACCGTGTCACGTCCTAAATGTCGTTCCTTTCCTCTCCCTGTACAGATGTGGAGCAAAAAGCGTGCCATTAGCGAAGAAGCGGAATTTCGGTTCTGCGATTGGAAGGGCCTCCAGATGCCGACGCTGCGAACAATCGCCGAGGCAAAGAAGCAGCTCATGGAAAATTTGATACTGACCGGGTTTCCGCAGCACACGATGGAACCGCTCTGGTTCGACGCCGATAATCCCGACTCATCGCTGCAGATGGCGATGGCATTGCTGTGCGTTGGTCTCTACCCGAACGTGTGCTACCACAAGGAGAAACGGCGCGTGCTGACGACGGAATCGAGGGCTGCGCTCATGCACAAAACGTCGGTCAACTGTAGCAACACGCCGACCACCTTTCCGTATCCGTTCTTCGTGTTCGGTGAGAAGATCCGTACGCGGGCCGTATCCTGCAAGCAGATGTCGATGGCTACCCCAATCCATCTGTTGCTGTTTGGGTGCAAAAAGGTCGAGTGGTGCAACGGCTCGGTTCGGATTGACAATTGGCTCAACCTGAAGATGGATCCGTACGATGCGGCAATGATACTGGCGTTGCGGCCTTGCCTACAAGATCTGCTGGTACGCATTTCGGAAAATCCCGATGAGGTGGGTTCGCTTGAACCGAAGTACGTCAACATGCTGGGGGTGGTGAAGGAACTGTGCGTGTTCCAGGCAGGTGATTACCAAATCGATCGCCCGAAAGGACACGCGTTCGGGCAGGGGATGCGATCCAACCACATGATGCCGAAAATGCCGCGGATGAATGAGGATGGTAGCATGACTGAAAAGTATGACGGTGGGTATGGACGCAGTGGTGGTAGTGGTGGTGGAGGAGGAGACGGAAGAGCGGGTGGCAGTTTTGGGCGAGGCGGTGGAAGCTACGGGAGCGGTGGGAATTACGGGCGCGAAGGTGGCAATTATGGACGAGCAGGTGGTAATTTCGGTCGAGATGGTGGAAATTTTGGACGAGATGGTGGAAATTTTGCACGAGATGGTGGAAATTTTGGACGCGGAAACGATATGCCCCAACCTAGCTACGGTAACAGTAATTATCATAGTTCCGGCAATGGCAGTAACAATTTCGGTGGCAGTAATCAGCCGAGATACGGTTACTCGAATTCCAACTCCAACGCGGGTAGTGAAGGTGGCTACAGTCGTGGAGCACATGGAGGCGGAGGTGGCTCCCGTGGTGGAAATTGGGGTGGGAATGGGGGTTATGGAGGGAATAACTATGGACGTGGCGGAGGTAGATGGTAGAGAGTAAACCAGGGTAATATTTTAGATAGACGCTTTTAGTCTATGCTCTGGGAACATTTTCTAATTGGCACCTTTCTTGACCGGCTTACAAGACTATTTGATCACAACCATAATGGGAAGTATTGTGGAAAAACTGCATGATACTACTTGCATTATGTATGCGCGGGATACTGATCCCACAACATAGCCATAGTAATATGAATTCACAATAGCTTGAACTATAAAACAAGAATTGCTGTAACAAATGAAATAAATGTTTTCCAGAATTTCTCACTTATCCATAAAGCGGTTGTTTTTAGAAGCGTTAATCATATTATGAGAATGATGCATACAACACGCCTGTTTCTTTATCACTATAGTAAGTTGTCTTTATTATTCGCTTATACATGGTTCCGGCTCGAGTCGTTCGTATGAGTAATGCTTTTGTGTTTGATTTTTCTTTTTCATTTTGTTATACGTCTTTTCATTGCTTTTCTGTACAGGTTAGATAAAATGCTGCTCGGAGCCTTAGTGTTGCTCTAAAATGGTTACGATTACATGTGCTCTTTCACGTCTCTTACCTTTTGCCCTTGCTCACTACACCCTTGCGGAGGATGGATCGGCGGGAGGATCGCCTGCATAAAACCCTAAAAAAGGAGTCCTGCACTACGCGCACGTTTCCTACGAATAAGCTCCTAAGATATTGGCACTTTTTTGTTTATTAAATGTGTGTTTGTGTTCGTCCGCTCAAACCATCCCGAAGTCGGTCATCACTTTGGTGGTGTCCGGTTCGGCTGGTGGAGTGCCCGTTTGTGCGAGCAGACGGGCGTCGTTCTTGAGCCGCATCAGTGTCTGCTGCTTCTCCTGGTTGATGTTCAACTCGACGAGTGTATCGATGCTGTTGAGGCTCGCGTCCCCCTGCAGTATCTTCTGGGCTGCGAGGGACGTAAAGTTGAAGCTCAGATCGGACAGGCTCGGGAACTCGTACATCTCTTCCAGCACTAGCGGCTCGTCGTGCGCACCGTGCTGGTAGCTGAATCGCCTGTCGAGCTCGTCGTAGTGTGAGTAACGCTTGCGAGAATCTCCTGTGCCCACCAGATGATCGGCTACCCCTCGGTCAACACCACTGCCCACTTCCCGATCGGTACCATTGGTGCCACCGTTCTCCTGAACGAGGATCGTGATCTGCGCTGCCTTGCTGTCTCCGTTGGCCAACAGATTCGGTTCGCTCGACACCGAAAGGCTCTTCTTCATCACGATCAGTCCATTGAGCGGTTGGGCTGGTGGGATCGTTGTCTGGCCACACTTGGGATCGTCATCGTCATCGGCTAGTTTGCCTTCGCGGCCATGGTTGGAGTTCAGCTTCTTGATTTCCGAGTTCGAACGTCTTAGATTGCTCTGAAGCCCGATCCGGCCGGTTCCTTCATCGTATGCCCGTGGTGGTGATGTCTTTTCCACCGCCAGATCGCCGCAGATGTTCTTGCTGTCGTGCTGGATGTTCTTGAGAACGTTTTTGTAGAAAAAGTTGGCCGGCGGCTGGACGGGCGCCGTCGCCATTGGCTGCATTGGTTTGCTGTTGTTCATGGTGCTGTTTTTGTTGTACTTGTTCAGCTCCGGTGGTCCGGCAGTATGGTGTATCGGGATCGTGTGAGCCGTGGACCCGGGTGGTGATGATCCGGGCGACACGGAACTTGATCCTGACTCCCCGTTCAGACGAAACTGCAGCAACGACTCACTGAGTGCTGTGAGGTGATCGATCGGTTTGGTGAGACTGATGCCGCCGAGGCCACCCGCAACTGCAGGACTCTTGGACATTCTGCTCGGGAGCGATGTTGGTGGACTTGCTTTCAGACTACCGCTTGTGTTTGTGCTCGTGTAACCGAAGGTGGTTTCGAAGCATTTGTAGTTGTTATTGGCTTTCGTTGTAGAGGCAACGGCTGTCATAACCGTTGTAACCGTCCCCGGTGAAGCGGACGTCGATTTAGATGTCCCATTGGACATTTGGCTTCTGCTGGGACTGGACGAAGCGGAAGACGGTGGTTTTGTGTCGTTGTTGATGAACAAATTGGAGTTACCCGACTGTTGTTGCTGCTGCTGCTGCTGGATGGCCGTTGTTACTGTGGACGAAGATACGTGCGACTCCAGACTGGAGTGGGTGCTGGTGCGCGTCGACGAAAGCTTCTCACTGTCGAAACTGGACGGCCCCGACGTGACGTACGTCATCTTGCCGCTATCGATGCTGGAGGGACCACTGGCAATGCCAAGGCTGCGACTAGTTTTGTGTTCCATCTTTCCGTGGCTGTCGCTGCTGTGCAGCTTATCGGCGGAGGAAAGCTGCTTGCTGCGTGACACCTTGTAGTATCCGGAGCTGGCCGGTGTGGAGTGTATCGAGCGCGGCAAACTGCCACAGTAGTACGAGCCGGGACTTTTGCCCCGTCGCACCGGCGAACAGTCGCGGGACGAGATGAAGAACGTCGATTCGCTGGAAAGGTTCCGCCGGTGGTGCCGTCGTCGGGGCAGGGATAGCGAGCGCTGGCTCACGTCCGAACTATCGTAGAAGGTGGAGTTCAACAGGCGTGACTTGATTGGAAAGTCCTGCGGAAGAGAGACGTTCTCATTAGCGACAGTTTACTATCCCGCCTTGAAGGCCTTGACGGTACGTCCATACCAAATAGTCCGTCGTCTGTGTGCCAACGCTGTGGAGATGGGTCGTCTTCGAGTTGAACCACTCGGGTGGCGGAAACTGGGCCGAGTAGGTTTCGATCTGCTTCGTCTTGCTCTTGGAGCGTGTGCTGCGGCGGAAGATTCGTGACAGTAGCGATTGCGACGAAGCTTGTTTCTCTGCTTGAAGGCGGAAAGAACGGAGGATCACCATCAGTATGCAAGACATTGAAGTATCACCAAACATTGGTTGCTTATACTTACTTGCATCGATGGCGGATGTTTGCTCGGGTGTTGCCAATGGGGCAGCCGCCAGCCCACCATCCTTGGCGATCGTTTGCGCATAGTTCTTGGAGAGGCTTCTCGTAGAGGCAGACCGCTGGAGTCGCTTGGACGAACCAAAGAAGCGTAAACTATGGCGCCGTTCGAGCGTTTTGCCATTGTTCGGGAAGGACGCGCTGCGCTGCTTGCTAGCCGAGCGTGGGTAGAGGATCTTGTCGTTCGGATTACCGCCGCAGATCACGTCGGCCAGGTTGGTCTGGATGCACTGGTGCGTCTGGTCACCGGCCCGTTCGGTCGAGATCTCACCGTACAGGCTGCTGAGCGCTTCGTGGCTGCTCATCAGTAACGTTTTCGATTCTTTCGTCGGGGCCGGATTGTCCAGATCGACACCGGGGAAGCCGTACTCGAGCGAGGCGTTCGTTTTATTGCGTCGTTTTCTAGCAACGTATGGGGGTAAAAGTTAAAAAAATTGAAGAATGGAATGCTTTTTGGATCACTAGGTTGATCACTTACTCTGGCGTAACGATGAAGTAACCTTTGGACGTTTGGTAGATTTTGATTTCCTGCATCAGCTGCACGAGCGTGTCGTAGATCACTTCCACCGATGGCTGTTGCATGTGGGTGAACCTAGCATCGGCGCAAGTCGAGGAGAGAGTGGATTAATATATGTCTTTTTTTTGGAGAAACCAACCGCCTCACTACAAATCTAACCTCGAACGCAACCGGTTGCGTATGTTCTCGATGGTGGCGGACTGTCCTTGGGATGTTAGCTCCATAATCACGTCGCAGAGCGCCTCCGTCAGTGGTGTGAACTGCGTCTGTACGATAGGAGTCACGATGCAATCGTCGATGTCACCTGGCAAGCAAGAAAACACGAACAAGTGAGGTTAGCCCAATTAACGCTCTGGCGTGTACCGGCTGTGTAGAAAGTATCTACGACAGCTGACATTAGGATCTTCGCGTCGAGAAATTGGGCTCATGCATGTAATAACCATCATCATTGCATCCATGAAATGAACCCCCCCCCCTCCCTTCCCCCCCGGTAACAAGTTTAGACGGTGGACATCGACTTTCCAATCGTACCGCCAAATCCATCATCATCGTCTCCACGGACGGACCGGGTCGCATCCATCATCCAGTAACAACTTCATTATTAGCCCGGCGTGCTGTTTTCGGTAGTCGGTGTGTCGGTCATAAACAAATTTGTTGATTTACTGCGCTTTTTGTCCGTCGCCGTGCTTTGTTTCCTTCTCTTCACCGGGGGCGAGTGAATTGGTGGTGAACTGACTTTCCCAAGGCAGGTAGCGCTTCGCACGTAACACGGAACTGTTGGCCCGGCTGAGCAAGCAATGCGCGCCCGGTTGGTGTTTTGTCACTTTCGTTTTAGTCGTTCCTTTTTTCGGAGATTACTTCCCTCCAAAAAAAAAAAAAAAAAAAACATAGCACTGTTGGCGTTGGCTGACGGCGGCGGTCATTACGGAGGTCAACGTGGTGATCTACTGCACTGGAGAACCACCGAGTATCGAATTACATCGCATTATCCGAATCCTCCGCCCAACAGGCGGCTACTAATTTGAGTGCCTAAAACCGTCAGAAGTCAGTTGGTGCACCGATTTGGTTGCTCGCGCAGTAATAGACCACCAGGCGTCCTAGGTAGCTGTTCAGATAATCCGTTTACCTCTGGCCCTGCATCAACTGGTGCAGATGAAGCAGCTGCTCCAAACGAGATCGAGATCTCGGAAGTAAGAAAGGTGAAAACAACCCGCCAGTCAGCAAGATTTCCTTCAGCAGTGTTAGATAAGCGTCTTCCAACGTCCAACAGAGTCGTCCGAGACAGAGGAGGCAGTTCCCATTGGAACTGCCATGCTGCTCAATCCACCGGCGTCATCGGCGTGACCTCACCCGAGGGGCCTGGCCATGGCGTTTTATTTGTTTTAATTTTACACCCGCCCGTGAAGGGCCCGGGTCAGATCGGTCTGCCGGGCTGACAGCTTAATTTCTCCCGCACGCGCTGAACTAAGGCAGAACTAAGCGGGAGTGACGGTAGCGAAAGGCGTCAATCGGCAACTTGGGCCCGAGTGAAAGGGAAATTTCCCTCCCGCCGCTCTGGTAGGGCTCGTTGTTGTTTTTTTCTTCTTCTTCTGTCGGGGTGTCTCGTGGACATCCCGTGGACATCCGTGGCGTGGATGCGCGTGACAGACACGGTTTTCGGGCCCTACTGGCGCAATGGGAATGTCACCTATTAGGAGCCAGGTGTAAGTTCCTGTGACTTGTAACGTTGTAAACCTGTCGCTGCTGAGAAGTTTCAATTTATTGCATTTGGAGGAAGGATGAAAAAAATGGAAAGTTTTATCAAGCCCGCACTGTAATGGATACTCCTTCGTTTGGGTTTGATTGACAGCAGTTTAACAAATATCACATAGCTTTGGGGCGCAAACTTTGGAGAGCGTCGAGCGGTTGCATTTCTAATTAAGTAACAAGGATGTAGCGGAGTCCGGAGGCTGGCCGGTTACGACGTTTACGTCTGGCGATAAGAATTATCGTATAAATCGCACGCAATCATAGCAACACCTATCATATTACCACCGTTTTATTGTGATCGGCAGCTTTGAAGGCTACCGGACGCGATTTGAACAAATATTGATCCGTCGTTGGTTCGATGGAGCGCGTTTGCTTAATCCACTCGTTCGGGGCTGGTAAATATTTACCACCAACGAGCTTCGTTATCGTTTCAAAAGCTGTTAACGTGTCAGAGATTCTAGCGGCTTCTAGCCGGGAAACTCTCACGTGTGGATGATGTCACCCGCTATCGCCCTGGGTGGGACCGAGTGGACTTCCGAAAGGTCACCAAAAACGAACAAGGCTGCTCCGACTCCGACGTAGAGTCGTCATTTTTAAAGTTCATATCTATTATCAGGCAATGTTTGGGAGAAGGAATTCCGCCCACCAGACCTTGTGGCGGATGGCTGAGGAAAAAAACCAAATCCCAATTCTTATCGCGCGGACGGGACTAGAAACGTATGCTAATGTCCGGTACGTTTTACGATACCGCCAATTTGGAGGTGGGATTATAAACGCATAAATGTCGATTGGAATTGGTTGGGCCGTAAAACTACGGTGCTACGAAAGCTACGTGCGACCATCGCCACAATCGACGCTGACCGCAAGGTTATCGCTAGTTCTGGTCTTGTTGGACGTGATTTCCAAAAGAAACGAAAAAAAAAAACAACTCTAAAACCATCCCATATGGGATCTTTATCAAGCGGTGCACAATAAATTTGTCGAAAAACATCCCCTTTTCACAAAACATACTGTTTAATCCGCTGGAACGAATTGGTCGTTCCCTTCCCGCACAAGCAGGACGTGTGTGACGAATCCGACTTACCGACGGAGTTGATCAGATAGGTGGCCGGTGGTTTGAGGACGCTACGGGCGTAGGCGCTGCGGATGATTTCCAGTGCGCAGGGTTCGGCCGTTATCAGCAGCATGCCGGGCGAAATGTGTCCGAGATACTTGAGGACCTTCGTGGCTGCCGCGAGCGGTGCGTTCCACCAGCACTGGAGGTTAGCTGATAGAAAATTCTGGAAACGAAGAAAACAGAACCGTGCGAGTAGTTATTTTTAGCTGGTGGAATGCTGATGGTTATCGGGCATGAAGTAAGTCGAACAAAATCCAAACAGATTTTGCATTCCAAAATTTCATTAAAAGATGGATTAGAAAGCGTGTATAGTTTAGTGTTATTAAATTTTTTTTTGCTATGCACCGAACCTAACCTTTTTTTTTGTACGTCACCGTGGCATACTTCCTATCCCCGTCGGGGAAATGGTTTAATTTCAGTGACCACGGGTAAATATCATAATAATATGCTTCATCGTAGCATGCGCTGACATGAAGACATTCAACCTCCGCCCCGCTACGGTCTGACCTTAAAGGGCGGGGCACGTGCCCCAGCGAACGGGAGGTGGCTGCTGCTGAGCAGAAAATAACCCGGCAACCCGCTGCGATCACAACGCTACATTCCAGACATGACTTCGTCTACGGACGGTCTTTAAGGTGGCGGCGGTAGACGGCAAACCGCCAACGACAGGAACAACCGTTGCTCGCCGTCGGTCAGGAAATGGAGATGATGTAATGCCAGAATGGTGCTGTGTGATTTGAATTCATAATCGCTGGGTCGCATTGGTGTGGGGCAGTGCGTAGCACAGTTGCAGCAAGGTGTTGAAGTTCATTCCACCCACCGCACGATTGATCGCGGTCTTTTTATTGTACCACCAATTCGCCGTTCGTAAAGTTATAAATGAATAAAACCATAATGGATTCTAGTGTTAGATTAGGTTTTGTTAGCCTGTTGGAAATACGTATTATATCTTCTGGTACACATACAATAGACAGAAAAAAAAAACTAGTTCGGTTTACTAGCTACAGTAGGAAAATAACAACATATGTCTTGAAAACCAAAGAAACGAAAACTGTCTAGAACGTAGCGGCGTGTCGAGGAAGGATTTATTTCGCACCGTCGCTTCGGCAAACTGTCTGCGGTTTGCGAACTACGGACAGGTCCCGGCAGGATACGATAGTCTGCGAATGGAATTAATCATCACTGTTCGCTGGGTTTGGAATGAGCGAGGCAAACTCCTATTTTGTTTGACTTTCCCATTGCTCAGCATGTTCAACCCCGGGTTGAATTTTGGTAGTACTTGTGGCAACGAAAACAGCATGAACCGTTTGTGAGCGAATTCCCACTCCGGCACACGGCAACAGAAGCGCGGGAAGTGAACCCTTCGCTTTTAACATCGTTAATTTATGGATTGTGACAGTTGCTACTGTGAACATAAGGCCAGAATGTCATCCGTTAATTGGACCGGTTAAAGAATCGCACGTAACATTGGTTGCGATTGTATGTACACGGGTAAAGGGGTTGTGTTTAAACGTTTTTTTTCAACTATTTTGAATGTTGAACAATTTAAACATAGGATAAAAATATATGAGGAAATAAAATTTTAGTCCTTGATTTTTTTCTCTGAGACATTAAGAAGCATTTTTACACAACCAGATTGAAGAAAAGAGATTAGTTAATATTTCACTTGTCAACGGTTGGACTAGATGTAATCAATCACACCTTCATACCAAACTCCACAACTATCATCATCATCATCACCATTACTGTTATCGTCATCAGTATCGCCAGCAGAATCCTCGTCGACGTGCGCGCTTAATTCATTCCTTATTAAAGCGAATGTACCATTTACATCCATCCGACTGGCAGACATTCGATGCTGCACGTCCTCCCCTCAGGAACTGTTGTAGCGACAAATCAGGACATTCGTTAAACGCGCACGCATCCACGCTCCGAGGGGTTGCGTGTTATCCTGCATCCTGCCCTTCTCTGTGTGAGTGTGTGTGCTTGGAATAGGAAATTCTTCAGCAACAATACTTTCCCAACACGGTTGTCGGCTAAATTCGACCGGGAATGGCCATCAAGCAGAGCGAAAGATTCAGAGACTGAAAGATGAAATCACACACATCTGGAACAGTTCCGTCCAGTTTTGTGCCAAAAACACTCCGTTTTTGGTGTTCGGAAGAAATCGGATTACAACGAAGAAAGCGGATGAAAAGGAACGCAGAAGTTTCATCGGTAAGGCGCGTTCTCGCCACTAATCCGAACGGCTGTCTGTGTGTGTATGTGTGTGTGTTTGTTGGTGTGCTTTTCGCCAACCAAATTCCATCCCCAGGACGGCAGCATCATACTTCTCCTCCTCCCCCTCCGGTGGGTTGGGAAGTACACTAAAAATCGATAAATTTTGCAACCCACCATTTTCGGCCGGCCAAGCTCGGTTATTTAGCGAGCCCGGGTTTCGAGTTCCCCGTTGTTTATGGTCGGTTCAATTTCCGGTCAAACGCGTTGCGGGACGCGGAACTGAAGGGTTCTTGAGCAGACGAACTTCGAACTTCTCCAATCGCCCCCGCGAGCGAACGCTTGTTTGCGTTCCTCTCGAGTTCGGCTGTTCGTGAGCCCAGCCTCCTCATTTTCCCTTTTGTGCAAACCTCACACGAATTCGGAGAAATATAATGCACGAATGTCAGCTCCCATACATGGTGACGTGGTGTGTTTATGTTGCAGGTCGTTCACAGCTGAGTCCTGCACTGCTGCGGTTTGGCTAAGGGTGAAACAGTCGCTTCTCTGCCGTACACTACACAAACAAACCGGCTGTTTTATCCTTCAGGGTTTCCAAATATTCCTCAGGGACAACTAAAGGAAGTAACATTAGCTTCGAGCAGGCAAATGTTTGCTTAGAGCTGTTTGCGAAGAACTTGTTGAGGCACGCTTGTCACACACACACAGCGACGGCTCTCAGGTGATGTCATACGTGTTTTATTTGATTGTAATGCTTTGAGCGAACGTGCACATGCGTGTCTTGATTGGTTCGTTGTTAGCTTAAGGGAAACTTTTATTTGGCCAATGATGAGATGAAGATGTTTTCTATTGAAAACACTAATAGAGGGGG
>JXWZ01007165.1:0-10769 GCA_000956215.1 Anopheles farauti No. 4 | reverse complement strand
AAAAAAAAAAATAATGAATATGTTCGATGCGGCTACCCAGTAGCATGGGAACCCTGGTCGACATGCACCGACCAAGGAGTGCGTAACACAAGGCAGATATTAACCGGTCGGACTGTTTATGTATTCATGTACGTAGATTGCAGATTTGCTCTAATTAGTGTCACCGTTAACAAATTTATGGTATTTTATTTTTATTACTCCACCGAACGATCCATCCACTATCCATCCCATCGCCATCATCATCATCTTCATGATCATCGTCATACGCCGGGAAGCATCATCCGATCCGGACCCGGACCTCGAAACGGATTGCTGGGAAAAACTTCGGGGTTTTATCTCTGCCGTAAGAAACGGCAGCACAGCAATCGATGCAGCGAACTGCAGAATGTGAGCGTTATCAAAGGCTAATCGGCAAAGTGCTGCTGCTCGGTGCGTCGAAAAGTTTATCCACCGTACGGGGCGTTGAGATGAAATGGATGCGCGTAGATGCGGTATCATAAACCAACACAGGAAACCGATAGTAATCCGGCGTCGTCTGGTGGAAGACGCACTGGCAAGCTGCTGCTGGACCGCTGCTGCAGTGCTGCAGAAGAGCCCGAACGGCAAGACTGGCTTCCCCTCTCGAGAAGCGCTCGAGGTGATGGTACACTAAAAACGGATTTAGCGTGGCTTAGATTTATTACAGCGACAGCAGTAGGTCGGCCGCTCTCCTCTCTCTCTCTCTCTCTCTCCCTCTCTCTCGCTCTGCGCGCAGCTCCTTCGCGATCAATTGTTTTGATAAATAAGTGCACGGGATGCTGCAGCAGGTACGACGGGCATCGGGAGTTTCGGACACATCACACTCACACGGTAGAGTAGGTGCGTTGGTCGTACTGCGTACGTACGTACGTACGGCGTCACGTTTTTATGGGGCCTTTAGGTCGTCCTCCCGGTGAACCGACACCGGGATCGTTTACCTTTCCTCGCAGCGACGGGCAATAAATATAAACGGAACGAAATAAGCTTACGGCGTGTGCTCGTGTATGCGTTTGTACATATACAGTGGAAGCATAATCAGCATAATATATCTTCCCCGAGCATCCCGGGCACTCGAGACTACGTCACCAGCTTTTCTCCGGCCGATCGAACCGGATGGTATCATTTTGAAGCATGAATCAAAGCTTTCCGCCTTTCGGGGAAAGGGGCGATGGGCTGCGGTTCGGTGCCGTTAATGCTGCGGCAGGGCCATCGGCCTGGAAGACACTGCCCCTCCCGCGAATGGGACGAATCTCGGTTTGGTAAGATTTATGGTTTTCGGAAAACAAATCTCCGCCCGTGATAGTCTTCCTTCTCACCCCACGGAACGGATGCGAATCGAATCCTGCGGGCCAGGTGGATCGCACATGTCCTGGGCGCACACAGGTCACAAGCGTAACTGCATCGCGTTTGGAGTGCGGAATGTGAATTCGATGCCGATTACGCCCCATCCGTCGCAGCGGCAATAAATGATTAATCACTCAACTGTCGAACAACCGCTCCGATGCTAATGCTGACGGCTCCGGCTTCGGGTCCAACACCGAAACAAAGGTATTAATAATTACTAGGCATCGTCATCATCCGAGCGAGCGAGCCCACGGGCAGGAAAGACGCCCACCGACTCGCAGGGAGAAGAAACAAAAAAAAACAACATCTCAGCAACACGCACCGAAACAACATCTTAAAGCTGAAAGCCCGGTAGCGAAAGCGGGCAACAGGACATTTCTCGTCATCTCGAAAGTCATTACGATAAGCCTATTATCGGCTATGATTGCCTTGTCATTGTATCCGGAGCGGCCGGGAGCCGGGACCATTGAGCAAGCATCGTAAATTACCCAAACGAAGAGGCTTGTCCATTTAGGCGCATGCCACCTTTTGGCCACCAGCCACCAACAGCGAAACAACAACGAAAAAATAAAATACTGAGCGGATAAACGAACACGCACACACAAACACACACGCTCCCACATTCAGGCGTAAAATGATAAACGACAGGTCGCTCACCCCGGTGGGGAGGCCGGACCGGGCTCGGTCCTTTCGGCTATGCGCAAGAGCACTCGAGGACTGATTTCTTAATTTTCACTTTTGATAATCATTTGTGCGGACTTCGGCAGGGTGTAGCCAGAGAACGGAGCGCCGGGCTGTGCAGGGCTCACGGGCAGGACAGGATAGGACGATTTATCAAGGAGCCATTGTTAGTGGTGCCGCGGGTGGGAGAACAACGCTGAAAGGTGCGGCAAAGTCCAATGATTTTAATGACCATTATTATCCCAACTGTTTGACAGGTTCGTCCTCGGCGCTGTCGTCGTCGTCGTCGTCGTCGTCATCGTTGTTGGCGAACAGGCATAAATCTAATATAACGCGCGTTTTTCGCAACGGATGGATGCTCTTCTTTAAAAGATTTCGGACCGCCTATCGCACGCTAAATCTGTGTGTAAAGTACATGATCAGGGCGCGAAAGGTACAGCCAAAGTTGGATTAAACAAAATGTTCCCTCTTTCAAGTGATTTCCTTTATGCTCACTTTTCTCAACAGTTTTGTCTTCACTTGTTATCGCGCTGCCACTTAAAAGAGGGTTTTTTTTCACTCAAAGCGGTCGGCATAAATGTTTCATCAATCAATAGAATTGTTATTTTTGCTTGGGTTTGGGTGACCCGCGGGCTGACTTTTATTTAAAGCTAAGCGGATCGAAAAATAAACCAATAAGTGAGAAATGTACCCCCCTCGGACGGAAAAGTCACGGACCACAGGAAGAATTGTGAAAAGCGAAAAGAAAACACATCAAACAATCGCTGATAAAATCGTAATAAAGCACGAAAAACGATCACGATGTTGAGTGATGTTGGAAACGGAAAATGGAAAACGGAACGTGTGCTAAAAAAGCAGTCCAGCTGGATAAATAAGTGAAAAAAAAATCACCAATCACTCATCTATCAATTTCTGCCCCACATGCGCCACCCAGTTGGTGATCAAGCTGGAGTCCAGCTGGAAGTTGGAGCCCACAGGCTGGGTGAAGCAAACGGAAAACGGATGAGGTAAAATGGTTTGAAAAAGAAAAATCAACCATCATTAATAACCACCCGCCTCGAGGAGACAGTTTCACACACCCCAATCACGGTGTCCTCTTTTTCCCAATCAATCCCGGCGATAGGCTGGGTAATATTCGTGTCCACCTTTTCGACTGGATAACCGGTGTCCGAATATTACAAAACCAGCAAACGAATCCTTAACCCAAAAACCACCATCACAACCAAACACCGTCCGTCCTCGCCAATCACTTCGTTCGTACGAACAACGTGCAGAAAATCATGTTTCTTTTCGGTCAAAAAACTTACACCTAACAAATGATCGCTTACGCACGCATTTTACAGGTTGAGGCACGAAGCATCGGAAGCTAAAGCAAAAACCGCAGAAAAAACATACACACACACACGCAAGAAACCATGCCAACATAAAATGGCCACTTATCATGGGGCCGGGAGACCAAGGTCGGGAAACTCCCGCCACCAACGGGACGGGAGTTTGACGTCTATTTTCCGGCCGTACGATAGAATTTCATTTCCACACGGACGGGCGCCCCTTGTGAGTATTGCGTTACAAGTATTTATCGTTATTGTTATTATTGCTATCATCATTATTTATTTAGCCCGTTTCCACCAAACGTTTCAGCAAGCAATTTAGCAGCCCCGGCCTCGGTTAAGGCTTCACAGATTCATGTGTCGTCCTTTCTGGCATGGCCGTTTGGTGGGTGAGGTTTGCTGCTGCTGCTGCTACTGCTGTGAAAAAAAAAGGATGTCGGTGGGGCCGGGAATCAAAGAGCACTCCACATTGATCCACTTAAGGTCAGCTCGTAGCATTACAACCTTCAAATTCTGTGATTCCGAACGAACGCACATCCTGTTTCAGTCGACGTCGGTTTGGTCGGTATGCGTCATGTCCCCGAAACCGTTCAACGACTTGAGATATCGTTCGGCGGCGCCCGCTTAGTGACGGTGGAAGCATACATTCGCATACACGAGCGTGCGCGTATCGAGCCAATGAACCCCCGGGCCGCCCGTCGCCCGCCGCGTAACGCGTTGCTGTGAGTTCATTGGAACCGTTCAATGCAATCCAGCTGCCGCTGCGCTCCGACAGTGCAGCGGGCGACGTTACGACTTGGAACCGGTACGACTTGAATACTCCCCACCGCTGGTGCAAGAAGAATTTGGTCGGACTCGGCGAGCATTCAGATCCAAGTGGCAATCCCGAACTGGAAGTGGCCGAACCTCGGAATAATATGTTTCCGTAATCGCGCTCACTACCCTGGCCCCCCAGAGCCCATGTTTCCTATCGAAATTGTTTCAAGGCTAGCTGGCTGATTACTGCGTGATGGGGTGGGGAGGTGACTGCTGGATGTTAATGACACCCGACGAACACGACGACTTGACTGGCGCCAATGAATCATTTCGATAGGCTTCTTCGCACTGCGTTTCCCGTCACGGTGCAACGAAAAACTGCATCGAAACTCCCAAGAACCCCCCCCCCCCACAACCATGAAAGCGTGCGCGATCCAGTGCCGATCGTCGCTCGGATAACACCAAGATGAACCGGAAAAGCGACGGTAACACCTCGCGGATGCTTTCGAGCACGAAATGTTGCGCCGATTTTGTAACGACACGCGGATGTATTCAGATTCAGGTATGTCGGTGGGTTTCGATTGCTTCAGAGAGCGGAACCAGCAATGTGGACAGCTTCAGACCAAAATATGACCATAGATGTTACATTTCTGATAAAAAAAAGATAATTTGTATCTTAAAATAAATAAGGCAAATGTAACATTTAGGAGCTTTCAATTTTTCTAATTGAGAATTGTAAAATTACCTAGCATGGGTTGTTTTTCAAATCGATCTCAATCTTCTCAACCTCAAGTTCTGTCCACCCCGTTGCCCAACGTTCGACAACGGTGAAACCCATTGAAATTATAGCCACTGCATCGTGAAAATACCGCCACCACAGCAGACACATCAAAAATTTTGTGCGTTGCTCTTTGGCCGTGCCGGCCGGGGGATTTTTCTTTTTCTTCAACACTTTACATTCCATTTCGCGCCCCGCGTCTGTTTCGGTGGCTCATTCGCTTCTCAGCGCCCAATTTTACTTCGATTTGACCTTGACTTTTTCAGACCTAATGCCTGCCCGCGGATTGGTCGGGCCCGGCCTGCCGCTGCTGTTGAACGTACAAACAAAAACCATGTCCATGTCTGCTGTTTGAAGTAGAAGCCTTGGAGGCTGGCCCGAACTCAAACACTGGTGCCGCAGAAGTCTCCATACAAAAAAAAAAAAAAAACAACGACACTCATGCGTACAGAATGCGGGAAGCCAGTCAATGACCAGCGATCGTCGCGAGACGTCTGCGTCCCCTTCCGATACACTTCCTCTGTGAGCGAATTTCTCATCGCTCCGCTTGTGGAAGTGGCGCATGGATCAGAGCTAATCGGAACGGATCTTCGGTGGGTTGGTTACGCACTCGCTGCGGCGTTCGAAACCTAGTCTAAACCGCCGTCGGAGGTGATGGTAAAAAAAAAATAACATGCCGCTGGAATGCGTGTGCGTGAGAGATTAGGAATTCTTTTCAAACCGAGCTCCACGTGCCCGTCACAAGATGATTTTTCAAGACGCGAAGTCTTCCCCCGTTGTTGGTCTAGTTTGCTGTGAACCTCTCCGAACGACGGAAGGGAATCTGGGGGAGTTCTTTCTCAAACCCGCTCGAATTCATCGGTACGGGCTGAACGGTAGTAATCGATTCTAGCTTCGTTTGAAATACCAACAGAAAAGTAAAAACCAACGCAAAACTGGCACGTCATCGTTACGATATCAAACGAAATAGACGCCGGATCGTCGATCGCGTCGTGATTTATACCCATTTCCTTCGTACATAAAGCAGCTCGGTTGCGCAAATAATGTCCCCTCGCAATCTTTCCGCACCCGAACGCCAAAAGTTCGAGAGGTCATATGGCTGTTTTTCAAAACTTTATGTCATTTTAACACGTGAAACTTTCACAATTGCCCTCCGGCGTGCTACGATTCATCATCATTCGCTGCCTCCGCTGCCGTTGCGTTACAATACCAATCCTCTTTCGCGGGTGGCCAGCCACGGCATCAGACTGACAGCCTCTCAAAATGCGTCCAATCCTTTACAGGCAGGCGGCAGGACTGCCGAGCTGCCTTGCCGAAAAGCGCAAATACGGCTGGCCATAATAATAAATAATGCTTTATGAGTTTGCCTGTCGATAGCGGTTGCTCGCCCGTGCTCGGAAAGAAAAACTGTCATTTTAACTTTGCACACACCCGCTCCCACCACCGCAACCCGCCCACCTCGTGGCATTCCGCCCTATGCGCGTGTGTGTGTGTGTGTGTGTGTGTGTGTGTGTGCGTCTTCAATCATCGAAACGGATCTCGGCTTATCGAGCCCGCGTACGTGCGTACGTGTGTGAGCCAACGGTGCAGGAAATTCGATACTTCCCACCAATAACCCACCTCCCCGCCCAATAGGAAGGAAGGAAGCAAGAGTCAAACGAGCGAAAGGCGCTCTGGTAGCGAAAGGGAAAAAATGGGATAATAACCAGGAGTCATCGGAAAGAATCCCTCTTCGTGAGTTTTGCGACGAGGATGTGCTCCACTTTCACCCCAGAAGACCTACCAAAAAAAAAAAAAAATTAAGCGATAGGAGAAGGAAGGAAGACACTCAATCGAAGATAACGACACCGAGTCAACTCGAACCGCAACCGAACCCGATAGCCGGCCGCCCTTTTCGAGATCGAATGGGTAATGATGATTTAGAAAGATGCCATAAAAAGTAATTTGATTGGCCCGGGAAGACTATTTTTCTTACTACCCACCGTACGGTGCGGCGGAGTGGAGGAGGGGGGGTGGGACTTCCATGCATCAGTGAGTCCATTCCGGGAGGGAACTTTTTGACAAACGGTCCTGACTCAGTTCGTTCTTGTCGCGGTGGAAGAGAGGTGCAGTCGTCGATAGGACGGGATGAGACGATGATTGAAATATGAAAAGCAGCCGTCATACATCAAGCGATCCCATTTTGGTCGGCCGAAGTTCGACCAAGGTCGTGGCATAACGTAAGGAACCGGGAGAGTTCGTGCCAAGAACTCCAAAGGCAACATGTGTTGTTGGCAGGAGGAAGAAAAAAAACTTAAACTCCTATTTCAAACGAATATGAGGAAATAAAAAGTGCTGCTAATTAAAACCGAACCGGTTTGGAAATGAATATGAGGTTCTTGATGAAACTGCATGCCAATAGCGAACGCAGATTAAAAAACCAAACCAAACACCCAGTACGCTGAAAAACTAAATCCATATGCGTGTATTTCGTAATGATAACACGCGCTCGTTGTGTAGTGTTGCAGACATCGGCTGCGGAGTTTGGCGTTCGGTCCGAAGTTCAGGGTGGCGACTGCAAGAAGGCCGATTTGTATGCAACCGACTTGCCGACTCGCCGCAATAGTCGCCCCGTCCATGTACATAACCTTCCATCAGCTGTAATCGGGGGCGTTCAGTCGACCATGCCTGCCAGCCAGCCGGGCCGTTGGCAGCGGGCAGCCCCGGGAATAACGCGTGCGACTCCCGCCACCGTCGTCACTGGTGTACGAGTCCGATGCCGATAACGCCTGCACTTGACACGTGCTTTGACGTGACAGGCGCGATCGTGGACGCGAGAGCGGGGACAATCTGGTGAACCAGCTGCGCCATCTGCGCTCAGTTGCTGTCCACGAGTCCGCTGCGGTCCCAGGGCGTGCCGATAATGGCGCGGCAAACCGACCAGGCTATCAGCCGGTGCACGTACAAGGAGTGCGCCTGGAATGGTACGCCGCGTACCGCGATTGTACGAGCAACAATTCACATTTCGGTGCTGTTGCAAGATAAAACTGTGCCTGGCCCGTGGAATGCTGTAGCAATCGCTGCTCGGTGGCTCCCCCTCCCAAAGCCTCGCTGCCTCGCTGCAGATGAAGATGCTGATGTTGATGTTGATGGAGGACGTACACGCTCAAGGACACGCGTGTTGCGCTTCCCACGAAACCGACACCACCAGAGCCACCTTCCGGCATGCAGGTAGTAAACGGAGCGGGTTTTCGCGTGCAAATACCACCGATGGGAGTTCGATTGCGCAGCGTGCATTCCTTTGCCGCGATGCAACCTGCAAGAGCGCACGTTACATGCGCACCGGATTCCACATTGCAGCAACCACGCAGCCGGCGATAGCAACCCGCGCACTGCTGCTGCCGCTTGATATTGAAAACAAAATGCGGAAGCCAATACGGCGGCCCATTCTGCAATTCCTCGCCGTGCATGCGCGTTATGACATTGGGTGCGATCCGGAGAACGGCGGGGGAGAGGCGGAGGAGTGGTATGTGTGCGCGTTTATCGCAACCAAAGGCGAGCGGGCAGCCAGCAAATTCTGTAATTTGCTGCGCTTCCCCATGCTTTCCACACGGCGAACATATGTTTTTTTTTTTCACGCACGCTAGGCTTCACTGGAGGCCTCCCGCTGATACGTCACGTATCAGTAGCTACCGCAAGTTCGGTGCAAGGTCAGCCAAACTGGTTCGATTTGAAACAAGTTCCAAGTTCGCCCGCTCCAAATCGAGGCCGACAGTTACGGTCGTCATCGCCAAGCGAAGCACACCGAACAACGTCCACAAGTACAACATCTTGCACGGTCTTGCAGAAACGGTGAAGCGCATAAATATCCGTTCGACTTCCTTGGCCGAACATCCCAGTGGGCCGAACGTCACCAAGCACGCCGGCACGTATGCTGAACGGGCTGTGGTAAGTCGAAGTTCGTTGCCGAAACCGGGGCGGATGAATTTATGATTCCTTGGAGAATCTTTGTCGGGCTTCTAACTGTCCTATTCATAACCTGCTCGTTCGCCACCAACACGAGTGATACATTCGCGCACGACTGATACACGCGGTGACACGAACTCACGGTGGAGCCGTGAATCCAACAGTAAAACGGAAGCAGAACCACCCCAAGCCTTTTTTCCCCGATCCATTGCTTCGCGTGCCAGTGTGTGTTTTGGTCCCACAAGCCGGATTCGTTTTAGCTACCGCCGGCCTCAAAACGCAATATAAATAAATAACGAGTTTCGGTCAACTTACGGGTTCAGTCGCCCGATCGAATCCTTCGCTCTCACACCTTCCAGGCACCCTTCCGGAGCCAGCACAGCTGGTCGGGCAAGCTATAAAACTTTTCGCCGGGAAAATGCCCCCAAGCAGCAAAGATCGGATTAGGCAAACATACACAAATACTTTCCACCAGCACGGCACGGTACGCTCCCACGAGAGTGACGCGCGGACGGATCGGATCGGATCGATTGATGGAAACAAAACCCGGGACCCGAGAACACCGTCAAACCGCGTCGCTGTCAAGGCTTTAAGGAAAGTGTCAGACCCGCCGGAATGAGTGAAATACGATCGATTCGCTTCGGGGTGTGGGAGACGACCGGAAGCTGAGAACCAAACCAATTGCGAACTTTCCTATCAATCCTTCCATACCGGGGCATGTAGATTCTGCTTGCCAAGGTCGGTGCGGCCGAAAACAGACGTTCCAGGAGGGCTGATTACCACAGACGCCAGTTGTCAAACTCACCGCTTTTCCCGCTTCCAGCTTGTTTTTATTTTTCTGTTTTCTTCGCTTATTTCGAGGCTTATACAATCCCCGGGGTAAAAAACTTTTATTCCAACCCGCCCCCACCCGGGCGCTTCGAAAAGAGTTAAATTCGACGTGTTGCGAAAAACCAATCGCAACACGAATATTGTCACGCGTAATGATGACAAAACTTGTCAAACTTCAGTAACCCTTTCTTCCCGGTCCGCTTCATGGTGACATGCGACCCCTCGGTGTCAGCTTCCCCTTTGTGCGCCGGATGAACTTTCACCGAGAACGAGACCCCAACCTCCCCGGTTGAAGCCGACTCCCTTTATCGGATTTTACACTTTCCTATCTTGTCTGCGTCGGTTTGGTTGGGTTATTTTTTTTTCATTCTCTCAACGCGGTTGCTCTTCGAATCTCCAAAAAGGGCTACCAGAGGGAACCTTTTTTTTTTTGCTGGGCTGCCCCTAGTGGGATGGGCTTAACCTCGAAGCTCGAATTTCTTCCATTCGGCGGCCGGCGTTTGGACCAACGAACCTCTAAAAGGGCCCACCTAGGGGCGGGCTGCTAAATCGAAAAACTTTTACGGCTTTAAAGCAGCACAAATCGTTAAATTAACTTTTTCGGGAGCCTTCCGAGCTGATGCTCGCGCTGATGATGATCCCCAGCCCCAGTGCCTGGTGCCGAATACTTATCTCCAGCGCGGGGAGGACGGCCGAGTGTGGCTCTAACCATCGGTGAATCTGCTGCCGACCGAAGTGCACAGCGCCGGGACCGGGCGCAATAACACCGAGATACGACAACTCAACCCGAACAACCCACGGTAAAGCGGCTGAGAAGCTCGCCAAGGGGCGCTCGCACTTTCCAGCACGACCAGCAGCAGCAGCGAGTGGGCCAGCGAGTTGAGCTTTTTTACGACATTTGCTGTTGGGAAAAACGACTCATGTTTGGGGCAGTTCGGGCACCAAGGCACTAAGTTTTGTTTCCTTTCCGCGACCGTCTGCGCCGGTCTCGCCGCTTCTCACTTCCTGCAGCTAGCGCACCGACCGAAATCTGTGTTTCTGTGTGCGACTTCACGAGGTCACGAGGGATGTTTCGTCCGAACCCC
>JXWZ01007161.1:0-12368 GCA_000956215.1 Anopheles farauti No. 4 | reverse complement strand
CGAACGCCGTTGTCTTCGTCTCTTTCCTTGCCCAAACTTCAGCCCTGGCAAGCGCGTGAGTATGTGTGCGTGTGCTTAGTACCATTTTTCATTCTAATCTCCTTCTGGCACGGCGTCGGGGAAGACGTTGTCTCCGGCGGTTGGCTCCACAATCGTTTCGTGCAAGGCAAAAAAGCCACCCACCATCGCCTTCGGGCTCGCCTCATTCGTAAGCCAATGGCGTGCGAATAATTAATATTTGCTGCGCTCCAAACCGGAAACATAAACAATTTAGATGTTAACGAGCGATTTCGTGCTCGACAATTACGCCCGAAAAACAGTTCTTTCTGGTCGTGAGACCCTGTGCACGGTAGGCGCGGGGAAGGGTGTGGGATTCTGGGCCACCGCGGGCGATTATAGCTCAAGCGAGACAGAGAGAAAAAGAGCTGTAAAGGTGCCGTAAGCCGTTACGGACGAAACGTCAACATGCACGCGTTTTATGAGCGCGTTTTATTTTCCCGCATTTCCCCTGGAAGGCATCTTGCAGGTTGTTGGATTGTTGTTGCTATAGCGGCATACCTGCAGGCTTGAAGCAGTGTGGTTCTATTGGTGAATTGGTTCCGATTGTCTCATGGCTGCCAAAGAAAATCGCGTTAATGAGAGTGAAACATATTCGTTTGCACAACGGATGTCAAACGGTGCGTGTAATGTTGATTGTAATAGATTACGGCAAGGGCATAATAAGGCACTTTTTTGGCGTCAGGTTCATGTGCAAAGCCATACAGAGTTGATAGGATCGGGCGTAATACCATGACCGGTGATTTTTGTTTGTGTGACTAATTAACCTTGACTACTTAATCTGCATTCAGAGCTTCATATGTTTAATTATATAATTATAAAAAAATATTAATCATATGATTATATAATTATATTGTATAGCTAGACTCTATAGTTCAGAAAATACTTGACCAATAAGTTGTTTAACATGCCAAATAAAAAATAAAATTAGTTATAACAATAAATAATTTGCTCTAAACCTTAAGTTACTCGCCCAATTTTTGTTATAAATAGCTGCCTGGACAGGAAGTCCTTCAGATATGGTTTGATACATCTCAACTTTCTGTTTATGTTGAATCCTGGGTGATAATTCATTTATACTTTCATGTAACAGAGTCGTTATGGTCGGGTTGATATTGACGAACAAGTTTATCGATGCCTCTGATTTGCAAGAGTATTTTTCTAAACATACTTTATTTTATCGAATTTAATTGTATGTGTCGTGTTTTAAATCACTCCTTTTTGCAAATTATCGTACCAACGTTTTCAATTTCGTTTTCTTCGTTTATTTTTTATTTTTTTGGTACAAGATGTATCTTGTATCGCAGACATAATCTGAAATTTAATAAGCAATAATATAGTGAACTTTTACCTTTATATATAAAAAACACTTCTTCATAATAATTTTAACAATTACATGGGTTTTCATTAGTTTCAACTTGATAAAAATCTATGCTTTGGTCTAACAATCGCTTGATGGTCTTGACCTCCCATTTCTGGTTTTCCGACATGTGGTTATCATTATACGCATATATAGGAACGATCCTGATGCAGTACGATGCCTCAGGCAGTAAAATGGGATCGTTGCGGAAATTGCACATTGAATTTTTAGACGCGCAGAAATACGAGAATGGTATCCGAACTTTTCACCAACTACCTTCGAGTGCGTATCCGGCTTTTTAGACATGCATAAGTCTTCTAGTATATTTCAACAAAAAGATTGCCACTCCGTCTGAAAATTAACTTTAAAATTTTATTACAAAAACATCATTATTTTAAAATTTGTGACGTATTTTACAATATGTAGCATTTGAAGCGATTTTCATTACTTTCATCCATTCTGATTTCACTTATTTATCAGAATCGTGTTCTAAACCTTTCACGCTCTACCATCCAAAACACCACGTACAACCACGAACGCCAAAATTTGTCATCCCAACTCTAATTTGTGACCTAGGCTCAAAAGAACCTTATGCCACCCGGACGCACATTGAACCAGAAAAAGGGGCATACTTGCTGAAGGAAAAGATGGGTTCAGAGAAAAAGAGCAACAAATACTGGCCTCACCAAGCACACCACGATCACACGGAAAGAGAAACAAGGCACAGATGAACGATGAGACGCGGTTTTTCCTACAAAATGTTCAAAAATTTTAACATCCAAAGAGCTCTATAGAAGAAACGTGAGAGAGAGAGAGAGGAAACGAAAAAAAAAGTTACGTTTAATCCATCAGATAAGACACTCCTGCTAACCGTTTGATCCATTCAACGTTAGCTTTCTTGGGAATTTAATTTTCTGTGTGATTCGCCAGGGACTGACCATTTTTTGTTGGACAACGAAAAAAAAAATTGTTTTTTCAGCATGAGAAAAGTGAAGTTGGGTTGAGCTTTTTTGGTTGTTGTATGTGTGTGTCAGTGTGCGTGTGTGTATTTTTAAAATTATTTTTATCGCTGGCAACATTTCATCCCTAGGTACGGTTGGGTGTCTTTTTTGTTGGTGCTTTGAGCTGATTTTATTTATTTTAGCTTTTTTTTTGTTTTTGTTCGTGAATGGTTCGTGATGAAAGGCAGAATCGTTCGCTCATAGCCTAAAGCTCTTTCGACACTTAAAAATGGCCTCGGGGACGTATTAAATCGCAATCCCTGTTTTGGAACACACCGACAGAGATGAAAATTCCAAAAGAAAAAATGAATAGAGCCGTTTATTTAAAAAACACAGAAAAACATTACATATCGTTGGAATCAATATTTTTGATGAATTTGAATTGTGTTTGAAAAAATTGTTAACTTTCATTTCAAGAGGCAATTCATAAACTAAATGGTTACGCCAAATGGCCAGCGGTCATGTAGCGTAGTAGTAATTCTATCATGAAATGTTCATTTACAAACCCACCTAGAGAATCTCTTCCTAACGTGAAGTAAATAAAAAGTTTTTTTGTGGCATAAAACAGTTTAGTTAACAGGACTCAAGCAAAAAAGCTTATCCAGCACTACAAAAGGCTATCTTTGGGCTAAGTATAACTTCTCAGAGTAATTTAATTCGCCAGATATTTGCATTGCTTCATAAAATGTCAGATATTGTTTGAAATATCAAGTATCCATTCCAAGTAACTCTTCCCTCAAATAACTCCCGTTAAACCTTCCTCCGAAAATGTTAACCAGAACGCACAGCAAAACTTGCAACATCCATCCACCCACCCCCATCGATAGAGCATGTCTGTCATTTAGCAACACAGCCTCACGCTTGCACTGTTTCAGCCCAAAGTTCCGGATGCGAAAACAGCCACAAAACTGCTCCAGGGCAGACACACCGCTTACACGTTTATAGAAATTATAAACAAACCAGAGATTGCGCATCAAAGGACTCGAGGAGCGGAGTGATGTGAGCGAGGACAGAAAGCAAAAAAGCGAGTGAAAATGGAACGAAAACTGCAAGTTCAAAAGAGACAGCACGCTGAAAGGATGCTAGATGTAGTGCTGGCGGGCGCAAAATATTAAGCGCAGCGACCCATGTTGATGGTCGTGTTCGTGGCCGGTTCCAGTCAGCAGCGCGCGCAGTGCCACCGTGCTTCGTCTTGAGTAATTTCTTTCGCTCTCTGACTCTCTTGAGCCATAGAAGAGGAATAGAACAGAAAAAATCAGTTAATTCCCCACCGGGTGAAAGTGGAAAGACCACGCAATCTCGCTCTCCGAAAATAGGAAAGGACCGGTGGCAATTGCACGATTCCTCCGATCCGGTCGCGACAAAAGCAATATTCGGACATTTCGGTCAGTTAGCATTTTTTTTTCCTCTATCCTTTTCATCTATTCGTTTCCGTCGGTGGCTGCTGGACCCCGGTATCTGTTATTTACTTCATCCCCGTCGGTGGCTAAACGAGCCTTAATTTCGAGATGCCTGGGTGGGTACCGTCCTTTGCTTGCTCGTCATATTTTCTCGTCCCGTGCTTCTTTCCTCAGGGCACTCGCTTGGTGCTACATTTTTAACGTTTTGCCAGTGGGCACCACCAGGATATTGCTGTCAACAAGGACAATCGTCAAACATATTAACCTTTGGCTTTACGATGGACCCCGGACGTCCCTGTCGTGCTCGGTCCACCATCCTTATTGCTGACCGTCGTTAACACAACGTTTGTTCCCGGACACATTCCGTCAACCGGCGCACGGTACGGACGTGGGTCAACGGGTTTTCGAGGGTAGGTGAATCAAAAATGGCGAGATAAATATTACAACCATGGAGGCGCTTCCTTTGAGCAATGCTTATCCACACGCTTTCCCCAGTTTTTCCTCGCCCAGGCCCGCGTTCAAACACTGCAAAGCTACTCCAAAAAAGGGCAAAATTTGAAGATAATTGAAAATCTTTTCCGGACCGGTTTGGGAATTTCCCTCGCGTGTTCCTCACCTTCTTTTTCAGTGGAATGGTCCCGCCCGGGAAACCCCAACCCACCACCAAATGACGGATAATGGGTTCGGATAATGGAGGATTATTAATTCTGTTACTTTCTCCTTTCATCCCACGGGATACTCGAAACGAGGGACGCGGTTTTGGAAGCGACCCGTAGGAGAGGGGGAGAATACAGCAGTTCCAGCAACCTCTTTAATGTAGCATACCCCGCTAATCAAGGGCGTGAAGGCTTGTGAAGCAATTTCTGTACCGCTGCATTTGATGAGTAAAAATTTGTCATAAAGCATCTGGTTTGTGTATTTTTTCTAAATCGTGGATGGGATGGCAGTAGCGACCGGAAATTAAAATGGCAAAAGATATTGGATATTTTTGCACCGTTTTGCCGACCCCAGGTAGATTGGTGGCGTAAACATGTTGCCAATTTATGCCGGAAATGACCGGCAATAATTTCGTTGGTTTGATGATTGTTTTCCAACGGGTTGGAGATTCGCGAGACGGAGAAATGTGATCTCATTGTTTCATTGCAAAAAAATTGTCTAATTATGTTGACCACCAGGTGGATTTTTGTAAACATCTTTCGTTGTTTAGTTGTCTTGGGTGATTTCCTGCAGGTATTTTCTTTGAAATGGATCAAGGGATAATTATTGAAACATTATTCCTTGATTCTTTAACACATGCAAATGTGTGTAAAACAAAATGGTTCGTTGATTCATTAGATTCCTAATTTAGCAGATATTTTTATAGATACTTTCATCTTCATTTGTTCCAATTCTACATACTTCCTTAATTTTGTAAAAACTAAAACGGAATAATATATACATGTTTAGAAAGGTTATTTTATCAGAATTTTAATAAACAAATAAAAAACCAAATAATTGTTACCCAAAAAACACTAATAACCAAAACACACATAATAACCAATTTTGGCCACGAAAACTGTACCTTATTTTAATATGTTCAAATCTTAAGGTATTTTTCAAACGAATTTTAAAATGATTATTTATAGCGAAAAAATCAAATATACGCAAGCGGATGTATAGTTGTGTTACAGAGAACGAATTTGCGTATTTTGACTTGTGCGCAAATTGTTGGTGATTTTTCCTTTCACATTGAAATGTACAAGTATATCAGCTTTTGGGTCAGAAGCTTTCGGGAAGTTTGAAAAGTATTTTAATTTATTATTTTCAAAATTATTTGGAAATTACTGTGAGTATAGTATATCTGACACTGTGAAAGTAACTGCATTAAATTTTAAAATGTATTCAAATTGGAAGTTCTTTACTAACCAACTGACGGTTAGAACCGATAAACAGTAAATGATCCCAACAAATAGCCCGGAAATCCTAGATTAAAGGTATGAGTGTTATTTGCCGTAAAAATTTTCAAAGCATTATCACTTCTTTCTTTAATGAATCTTGGGTTTGAATGTTTTAATTTTTGTCGATTATTTTAATTCATACAAATCTCGTTTCACAGAATCACACATCTGCAAATCCTGCTCATGGATAATAGTCTATAAACTTGTATTTACCATTTTTTTTACATCTGTATTTTCCTCTCTTAGCAAATCAACATCAGACACAAATGCGTGTAGTGACGCCGTGTAGTTGAAGTATCAATAGTTTCCATTCGGTGGAAATTAAATTAAAATCGACTGTTAACAAGCTGCAGAAATAATTAATATTGATAAATACACAACCGTTCCGGGTTTGCTGTAAACGAAACGATTCTATTCACCACCAACCACCGCGTTCAGCTTCCCCTGGCCGAAACACACACCCAAACACAAACGAACTCCGTCTTTTCCGCGGAAGCTCATAAATTTTGGCGACAAATTATCCACAAACAAACGGGCCGCACCATTTTAGCCGCCACCGTTACGAGTGCGGGCATTAGTGAGCATTATCACACAAACACACTCACACACACACACACAACTCACCGTATTGGGAGTGGAATTATTAGCACAACTAAATAAACAGCCGTTTTAAGCCTTTCGATGGTGGTTATTAATTTAACGATAATTAGGCCATCAACCGGAATCCCATCCCCCCACCGGACGCCAGATTGGACCAAATACCAGAGGCGTGGAAGAGTTTTGCGACCAAATCAACCGGCAAATCCTTTTCCGCTTCAATCCACCCATTCACCCACATGGTGTGGGCGCTGTGGATTAAAAACCCAACCCAATTTCGCTGGGGCTGAGCAGAATTTTATCGGGCACCGCATTAGCTCAACCAAGCGGAATGAAAGCGGAAGTGCAAAATGTTCACAGCAGGCGTGTGGTAGCAGGATTTGTTCTTGGAGCAGTAAGCTTTGCTTGCTTTTTTCCGCTGCTTTTGGTGTTGGTGAGCTATGAATGCACCTTGTTTTGCTCATAAAATGTTTGGGACGAAAATTTGAAAATTATTCGACCCCTTCGGCCCGCTAGAATAGCTACTACATCTCGTAAACTGAAGCGGTAATCCTTAATTGAGCCACGTTTCTTTACAGACATGAAATTTCCAAACAAAAAAACATCCCTGAATGGGAAAGGGAAACATTCTTACCGATACGGCTAAGATGGGAAAATACGATAATTGATACACGTTTATCGCACCGGGAACCACAAAAGAACGGCTAGCGCGGCCAGCACAACGCGAAACCAATCATAATCCACTCTTCCCTCCACCGTCGCTGCGATTTTTTTTTGTTCGGGCCGCATTTTCCCATCAAGCGCGGTAAACAACTCCGTCGGAGGGGATGGGGAGAGTTTTCCTGCCGAACAACTCGGCTCCTTGAGTGTTGACTTTCCACATCAGCACTTGTCGCACGAGGCGGCGCCAGGGTAAATACGGTCGCGTAAGGACTTTTTGTGACAAATCGATTGCCCGAATTGTCGACATCTGTACTCCGTGCGCGGCTCCGCGCCTTTGTATCGTTATCCACCGTCCCCGCCCCAAACTAGGATCCCGTAGCATATGGGGTGGAACTTTATTTCTGTTCATATTTCAACACAATCTGGTTCGATGTTTACCGTATGGATTAGCATCATTGCCCAAACAGTCGTCGATAAACGGTAACGGCGCTGTGTAAGACTGTTACTTGCCGTTGCTGTGTAAGCCGTACGGGAAGAGAACAAGCAGGGAAGCGAACCGTACTTGCCATTTGGCTGTGTTTCCGTTTTCCGGTCTGGGAATATGTTCTTTCGATTTTTTTTTGGCTTCGTTTCGTTTCGTTTCGTTTCATCGCTCGTCGCGCCACGCCGGTCTTCTCGACCATTTCACTTTCCGTACTTGCTTGGAATGAAGTATTCCCGTCTTCAGGTTTCTAGTCTTCTCACAGACGCAACGGACGGATCGAATAAATGTTGCTTCGTAAACAAGTTCTACACGCTGTACGCTGGAGTTTCTTCATTCGTAGCCGTGTCCATGTTTGGGAAGGGAGGAAAAGTTTCGATTCAGCTTTGGAGTTTCCCAAGGAAGGAAAATATATACACACATACACGTACGCACACAGTACCAAGCAGAAACGCAAAATAAAATAAACCTTAACCTCAACCCGTGCCGCAGCATCCGCACTAAGGTCGCTACAAATCGTGAGAAAAAAAGATGTCGGTTACTTATTTTCCGGTTTTACGATGTCTCGCGGAGAGAAAGGAATGCAAACGGAATCGGATCCGAAGCGTATCCTTAAACCCCTGGTTATGAACCGAAGGCGCACCGTTTTTTTTTTGCCAAGCCTTTGTTTGTTTTTTTTTTTTCACGCACGTTCACCAAGCGATTGAAAATAAACATATTATATTTATTCTATTTTTGTTTGCATGTGTGTGAAATTAAAGGCAGATAAATAGAATGTTATCAACATGGTTTTAAGTAGGCTGACGACGAGAAACGCTGTGAGCCAGTAAGCTAGATTTGCTAACTGATACAAATTGTTTACATGCTGATGTGGAGCAAGGTTTGTTGGATGCCATGTTAATAGAATTTGAAAAAAAATTTCGCAATTTATTCACTCAGATTTTCATCGAAAAACGATTGAAATTATTTAACTGTTCTCTAAGCAAAAACGATATTAACGAGTGATGAGTTTAAAGAACAACTATGGTCGAATCCCGGCGTATCTTTTCCTTAGCAATGGAATTGCAACTTCTGTTAATTATTTTTATTTATTATGTTTTGGTTTAACTTCTTTAGAGTTATTTTAATTCTTTTTTATTTTTATAGAAATGATTGTTCCTATATCACAACTAATATTCTACCTCCTGTAATATCTTTTCTAATCTATAATATCAAAAACTAAAATAAAAGTAAAATCTACTAAAAACAGATTTACATTACAACAAATTTATTCGAAAACTGATATATTCGATGTTTTGTTATGGTCTCTTATTTCATTATTTTAATTATTAATTATTAAAAATCAGTTATTATATTGATAAAAACAGTAACTTTACCGAACATCAATAAATAATTGTAGCATGAGGGATTACTTCGAAGAGGAGTAAATTTTTTTTTAAATCCCTACTCAAACAATTCCGATGATTATCATTAGTTTATTTGACTAGAAAAAAGCCATATAAGAAAAGTTTTCTACAAAACAACGAGACGAAAAGTCGCATTTGTAGCTGTGGCTTTATTCCACAGGTCACGATTAAATTGAACGTTGAGTTAAATCAATTGGTAGTTCCATTGGGATAAGCAAAACACAATTTATTACGAAAATTTTTCAAAAACTAAATAATACCGGATTCTGCGTAATGTTACCAAAACTGTATTTAGACGATATGATCGTTTATGATACATAAATCATGTGTATACATATTAAATAAAAAAAAAATTATGTTTAAAATGCTCCATAATCATCCGATTTGCGATTTATCGGCATGAAACGAAACTACAGGCGAGGTAAAGCTCCTAAACTGGAAAATTCACCGACATCAATGCAATAAACAATAACTGCAGGTACAACAAGCGGCATCAGGAGGACAATCATCGCTGGGTTGTGTTGCATAAAGGTAAAAAGTACATTGTATTGAAAATTACGAGCAATAATTTTCAATCTCCATCCTAATGCCGATCGCTTCCCTTCTACTAAACACGAACTAGTTCGCCTCGCCATAACCAACCATCACAACAGCTGCAGCAGGTGTTGCACAGAGAACGGCTTGAAATTGCAGTAGAAGCGTTCAAAAACTCAAAATCAAAAGATCCTCACAGTACCTCGTCACCCTTACCCACCAGAAACTACTCCGACAGATGGCAAAATGGAACCGAACGAACTTGAAACGACCGTGCAGAAGTTCTAGCCAAAGAACGTGTTCCTTGTGTTTCGAGCATGAGCCATATTTCGTACGTGGTTTATTTTATTCACCGCATATTGTATATGTGTATTCCTTTTTTTCTCCTTCTTTCTAGCACGTGTTTTTGTTGGTGCTGTTTTGTTTACAACTATCGTTCATTTTTTTCGCCTGTTAGTCTGCTGGTGAAATCGCTCCCTGGAACACCAACACTTTGGTGAAAGTTTGGAGACAGCAGTAAGAAAGCAGCTGTTGGCTATCCAAAACTACTCCAAAAAAAAAAAAAGAACGAAACCAAAATCCAAAAATACATTCTTCACGATGACGACAAGCAGGCAAACAATCACAAAAAAAAACGACCCAAGTCCATGATGTTCTCACAGTGCCCGAAAAAAATAAATACGATGCGAACAAGAAACGGTGGAAAAGTTGGAGCACCGTTACCGTTCGCCGGGCAAAATGGGATCCTTCAGGACCCGAAGATGTAAACCAATTTTCATAATCGTAAATACGAATAAACTCTAAATCCCAAAATTGTAATATAAAAACGAAGAAGTTATCACATTTTATTCGTTTCGATTCCGCACCATGCCATACCGCATCCTTTTCCCAGGACGGTAACAGTCAATGGTTTGGAGTTTGGGTGCTGTTTTTGGTTCCCACATCTTTCACTCTTCCACACTGTGGCCACCTTCCACCTCTCGCTAGCCGTATTCCACAAGAAACGTCCGCCGTGGAATCTTTCGAATGAAGTTTTCGTCGCAAACGTGATCGGAAGGATTGAGGGTATCCTCGTTCGACCGCTGGGAGGAAAAGTTGAAAAAGAGCACACAAACAAAAGACCCGTTTGATAGGAAACGAATCTCTGGCATGTGTGCGTCGGTGTGCCCCGGTGCCCCCAAAGTCGGGCCCCAAATAGTTGGAGGATATCGCGCACAAGCTCACGCGGCTTATCGGATACGATCGGGTAATCCTTGTACCAATTTGACGTTACAAGCGAAAACCAATCCCAAATTGCAATACCCACGAGGAGATGGCGGCGCGGACCGCGCGAAGTCGACGCAACTCTATTTCTTCGTGCTCGAATGCGATTGTTTTGTCTAAGCAAGCTTATGGTTTGGGGAGAAAAAAAACGGATGCAACAAGAAAGTCGACGGAAGGCCGACGAAACCCGTTCATCACGGGCGGGACGATTGTGGAAAGATATTTTTCATTGCGCCGTATGTGAGAGGGAAGGAGTGAGGCAACCGAGAAGACCCATCCCCGCAGGATAGGAGTTAGCGTCCTTGTGCGATAGTTGTGTCGTCCGGATTTGGCCGGTTGGCAGAAGTACAGAATATGTTGCAACCCAGCGTTGATCCTTTCGGTGCGATAGTGCCACTGTCTCCGGCTGACTTAGCTCCCAGCCCCAAACTAACATATGTGACCAAGTGTATTCGAGAGCGTTTTCGACAATGTATGTCGCCTTACTAACGCGTCTCAGTCCGTACGGAGCGCCTAGCAAATCCTTTTTGCCTCGGCCTTTCAGGCTGCCGGCTCCGGGAGCCGAGCGAAATGGAAAATAGAGTCGAGCCGGGCGGGGAAAATGTTACTTCATTTTGGCGATTTGGCCCACAGTCACGGCCCGACATAGCATAACCGGTCACCGGCCTGTGTCGATCGTAATCAGTGAAAGCGTTTCCAATAATCGTTCGACCGAAAGGGATCGAAACAAATCCGTTTTTGTACCGATACCGATGCGATATCCAGTGGTTCTCAGTCGGTGGGATATTTTATTTCTTCCCCAAACACACGTACACACACGTACGACATGGTCGTCGCCGCCATCTTCCTAATCATCTTTACATTTTACAGCACACTGTCGTTGGCCCTTTGGGGCTGGAATGCTTCGGATTGATGGAACCATGAAATGAAAAGGAGAGCAAGAGAGAGAGGGACACCGATCTTGGAGCATGTTTGCACGACTATTTGTTTTCGAAAATGATGATTGTCGAACGTCGTTAGGTTCGGTTTGTTATGTTACGAACAAAGTATGGCAAAATTGAATCCGAACGGATGTTAGGGATAAGTACCTGGCCGGGTCGAGTTATAGGCCAGGAAATGTGCGAAACAAACAATTGGGTTTTTCCGAGGGTTGCGATGCTGGTTTTGAATGATATTTTCTTTTATTTCGATACTTGTAAGATTGCCAAATAACTTACAACCACTACCGATCTGCCATTGTGTGTTATTAATATTTTCTATAGTGTTTTCCTTGCTGAACTCGATTAAAAAAAATTGTTATAGAATGGATCACATTTTCTGAAAGTTTTTGTTAGAGATGTTTGTTATTTAATGTAAATGATATCATAAAAATTAATGATTGCAAAATTTTTACTTTCTTGTTGCTGACGACAAGCTTGGAATGTTTCCTAGTGAAAGTAAATTAACATGATTTTTTTCTTTATTCAAATCTATTTTTTTTTTCGGATATGAAACAAAAGACACAATAAATAAACATTAATTAAACAAATAATTTGTGATGTTTTAGTAATTCCTGCGTTTAAAAAAATCACTAAAATCTTTGTTCATAAACATACAATTTCATCACAATAGCTTTAGTCAAAGAACATTATCTCTTTATCTATCATTTTCTCTCTCTCTATCTCTCTTT
>JXWZ01007158.1:0-31317 GCA_000956215.1 Anopheles farauti No. 4 | reverse complement strand
TTTCTTTTTTCTCAATTCTAATCACTAGCACCAAATACAGCAGCATTATTAAAACAAATTACTAACGCAGTGAATCAACGTTTGATCAATTTCGACGAAGCGCTGAATCACATATAGCACCCAGCTCTGGCACTAGTCAGGGACAATCAATATATCGAGCAACTTATGAATAATGTTGCCAAAATATGAAACTAACTCCTGTTTTTATTTCCCCCACAAGCTTCAGTGGCCGGGCCGTCGTTTTTTCCACTCTATTTGCCAATTAGACCGTGTTTACCCGATCGACCAGCACGTTCGCTGGCACCAGAAACCGGAAACCGGCTGGTAGTTCCGCGGCACAAACACAAACGCGTTCGCATATCGTCACACCGTACCGGACACACACCATAAACACCATTAAATTCGTCGCCACGTGTTTAAGAGTACTATGATCGTTTCGATACCGGTGTTTGAGAGAGGGACTTTTCATCTTCATCATTCATTAACGCCAGGTCGTATAGGTCTTCGTTGGTGCATTATCAGCTTTTCGGTTCCTTTCTTTGCCTAATCCTCTCGCCTATGCCCTTGCAAGCCTTATTCTTGTTTTAGTTTCGTACATCGGGCCGTACTGAAAGATTTGTTTACTTAAGCCAACGATGACGACCACAGATGATTTCAATTGAAAACCCATCATTGCGTGTAAGCAACTTGTATTGCGCCGCTGCCTCCTTTTGGTTTCGTTTCTACGACCCCCCTACGATCCCAAGCGACAAGCTAGCACAAAATTTTAACCGACGACACTTTACTTTACACGGTGAACTTTTTGAATTTCGTCGCGTACGAAAGTTGTTGGGCTTAGCTTTGTAGCTTCTTTGATCAGCCGGGTTTAACATCCGCTCATTAATGCTCCGGTATGTAAAATGGGCGCTTGCAAAGTACAAGTGTTGATGCGACCCACCGCAGTTCCAGGATGGAGGACACAAATGGCGATAGGGCATGATGGGATCTACGGTCTTCGAGCGAAAGAAAAACCATTCCGAAGTTTATAAAAATGCTAACCTAGTCAATGATCTTTGCACCCGTTCAATGCGATATCGATAAGGATCCGCGCAGTAAGGGCCCCCTCGCCCAGACAACAGCACGGATATGTGGTTTCCCTCTTCCCGGCGAGGAAAATCCCCCCGCGGTATACTTACGAATGTAATACTGATGTGCCAGGACCTGTATCCGGACGATGCGTGCCGGATGGAAGAACCGCAGGACGATTTCCTTCGGGCTGACCGCACTGTCGGCATTCGACCGCCAACCGTGCACGGTCGGGCTGTGACTGTTCAGCTCGCTGGCCGGATAGTCCGTGTCCTCGTCTGGAAGCAAGAGGCACGAGGATAACAAAAACCCCGGTTAGCACACACCGGCCATAACTTCGTGCAACCGACGGGCGTATGCTACAACTTTAATGACCACCCATACCTGACGCGAACACGACTTTGAATGGAATTTTGCGGGCCATTCTTCTGCCCCCGGGAGCGGTCGGGGCGGGAATGGATGGAAAAACTTGGATGGCCCGTTTGCTTCACATCATCGGCAATGGGGTGGTGGAATTAGTTCTTGCAATTTTAATTGAACGACGTTATATAATATTCTTCCACTTATGTAGCCGAGCTGAGACACTGCAGTCGGCCATTCACTCTGCCTGCGGACAAACCTCCCTGCCTTGGGAGCCTACCACCTCACATACTTGTTGGCGGTCGCTTCAAGGCACCTGAACGATGGCCTATCGCCTGACCATTATCGATTACGGATTGGTCGGCGAGCGCACACATTTACATACTGGTCGATGCAGCCGATGCGGACATTTACCGTCGTCATAATTGACCGATTAGAATAGAAACGGGTTTTTTTTGTTCACTCCGATAAAACCCTGCACATCCCTTTGGGGGTAAGCTCTATACGGCGACCAACACAAGCTAAACACTCACACACGCACGCACAAGGATTACGGACACTGGAGGGTTTACTGTGGCCTAAACAGGATCACGGATGTTTTCTAAACATGCAGACGGATGGAATAAGCTTCCACTTAACCGCAGCAGGCGACCGACTGTCGCCAGCGAGACCACGATGCGTTCGGATTTGCACTATATCCTTGGGTCCGCGCTAGAACGTGGCTGAGAAAGATCTGACACTTTCGCCTGGAAAATGGTGGAAATGAACTGGAACCGTGGAAAACTGACGTCATGCGCAGTGGGGAGAAGCCCAGAGTTCAACTGTCAAGTTCGAAAGGATGCACGCACGGTTCGCGCTCTGTGTGGTGTTCCTGGATCGTAGAGATTTTGTCCTATGCAATTTGTAAACAAATTATCTTCTCGTACGTTTGTCTTTGTAAACGTGACTTTTGCACCTCATCGTAAAGATGTTTTAATTCAAACATTTTTTCTCTAAGCATTCCCACAAGGAAATGGAAGGGAAAATGAAAAATTATCTATTTTGTTGCCACAAGCTCGATTTCTAACATTAAGAATAAATAAACAAGACACCATATGGCCAGTGTGACATATAAGAGAAATAAAGTTAATTAAACTATGTTTCTTCGTTTAAATTCTATTCTTCCTGGAACAAAATATATTCCAGCTAGTTAAAAGGCACAAAAACCGGGTTAAAAGAAAACAATTTCTCTTTGTGGTCAGAATGTATGCAATTCGTAAATCTCGTCGTCTGTCACAATATCACATCTAATGTATGCAATTTGCAAAACTTTTTACCGATTGTACCGCTGTATGCGGATGTTTGAGAAAACACCCATAGTCAAGTGGAATCGAAATCGAAAAAGATCCATCATATTCTGTCATACGCTATTAGTATAACAGTTATTCTAATAAATTATTGAAATCGTACGTTTGTTTTCAGACTATCGAAATGATTGTACTGTACATTTTTGTTTTAGTGTTTCTTACCTAATCGTTGTGTAATTATCATGATTGTTTTTACCAGTAAAGATGAAATGCTATTGTATTTGCTTCATTCTGTTGCGTGAACAGCAAGAAGTTTGACAGCGACAGGATGTGACGGATCTCAACTGACCTATCGCAACATGACAGCTCGCTGACAGATCAAAAGTTGTCCAGATCGAATAACATCTCAGGCGCTTGTTTTCGTGTTTGTTTTTGGAGAAAAACCGTGATTTCGTGTGCAAAAGTGTATGAAAGCGTGTCACGAGCGTGCGTAAAGTTTGTGGCGTACGGTGTATAACACATTTATCAGACTTCCACCCCATCTTATGTCGACAATCGCTCAAACGTACTCCGCATCATCAGGTAAGCGAAGAATTTCGGGGGGTGGCTCCGAAGAGTATCTTGTTTTTGGAGAAGCCGTTGGTTTGTGTGCGTGTATGCTGGGGGTTTGTGAAATATGATCCTAGAAAGAAGAATTAAAGCAAGCCCGCGTATCGTCTGTCGGAAATGGATCGGATGTGATTAGTGTATCCAAAAAAGGTGTTTCCAGCAGCAAGCCCGTGTGGTTTGTTGTGCCGCTAAAACCTGGTGTGAATGCGAAGGATTCGGTGCATGCGTACAAGTTCGTGACCGCCGTGAAAAATAATTTCGGTTAGCTGCTTCTTGTCCTTTCGCCCATGTTTTTTTTAAAGCAGAAGAAATGTTCGATCGAAAGGATTCATCGCATTGTGCGAGTGTGTCTGTGTACGCTCTGATTTGACGAGAAGAAAATGAGCTATATGATGCGCGTGCTGGTTGCTTTTGTTATGTAAACAAGCGTGAGCTCATGGGACCGTGAAGCATAATTATGTTGACGAGCATCTCGGTGTACCCGTGGCTGTGTGAGTGTGTGCGCGCTAGTGTGATGTATGGAAGAGAGTGTCCAAAAGACAACAAACGAGTACGCATTACCTCGCCTTCGATTGGAGAACTCGAGGAAGGAAATGCAGTTGCAAGGGCATTGCCTGCTCTGTCGTTCTCTTTTGTTTTGCTCGTTCATTTCTTCCGTTTTTTGTAGCTACAGCTCCACCACCACACATGACGATGTCAAGTTCAATTGCAGCCGCATGCAATGTGCGCTAATTGCACTGCGCTGTCACCACCCGTTCATCCTGCGCGATCCTGTATGCGTTTGCATCGAAGTAGGCTCTTTATGAAGCAATGAAAAACTGCCAGCTGCGTAGTGAAATTCTTAAAGGGGTCTCTGCAACTAATAGCAAAAACCTATGTTTAGACGCTGACCCGGTTCGAGTTTTATGGTGTTGCTCTCTCTCTCTCTCTGCTCTCCATCAGCGACTTTGTAGCACCGTTTCCTTCGTTGGAAGTGGTCGCGGATCGCCAAGAGGTCAGTCGTTCGCGGATTATGGAGACGGCTTTTAGAAGAAGGCCGTTTTTACAACAGCGAACACTGAAAAGGGCACTGAATCTCTTTCCCCGGGAATGTCGACCCCACTGGGTGTATGCGAACGCGTGTCTGTGTGTGTGTGTGTGTGTGTGTGTGGATATGCGAGTGTGTCCATGGGGCAAACCAAAGCCAGACGATGCCAAACCCCTGTTGCCCTGGTCCGTTCCATACGTCCAGGCTTCCGCCTAGCCCAGCGAAGGTCGGAAAAGGACGGTCGCGTACGAAAAGTGGAAATGATAGAGAGCGAGCAATCGGAATCAAGTCACGATTTTTCCGTGGCTCCTCGGCTCCAAGCTGCCCCTGCGTCACTGTACGAGGGATGAGGGGAACTATGCTATGCTCTCAATGCTGCGAAGGCGCGATCGCGAGCGAGATGATGATCCTCGTCGTACCCCGGGATGAAGGGGATGAACGTACCGGGCAGCAGCATAACCTCCCCGAGAAGCATAAAGAAGAAACGCTGGGAGAAGGTTTCATCACCTTTCAGCAAACGGTGCTGTGGCGGGCGGTGGGGAAACAACAAAAAGTACCCACACACTCTAACCCATACACTCGAACAGAAACGCACACACACACACACAAACGAACGAACGATTTACAATGTTCCAGCTACGGTGGAGGCTGCTAACCCGTGATTTCCTCACCGTTTGTGCTCTCCGCGAACACATAATTCGATCAGTGCTGCGTACGCCACCGTTTGCCGTGGAAGGGAACCGAACGAAGTGAAATGGAATTCGTTCGTTCCGTAAGGCACGGTTCTCTTCCAAAAGTTTGGCGGCGCCCATGCTAAACCACGCCACGTTATGTCAGTGACCCTGATAAGCCGTGACGCCTGTGGACGATAATCTATAACCGCTCAGATTCGAAGTACGCACGCCAATTTGGCCCGATTTTCGTCACCCAATGTTTGATAGGTGTCGCCCGAGGGCTTCTTGTGGCCGTTTGCGCACATTTTGCTATCTTTGCGTATGCTCTGATGAAGCTACGATAGACCATAATAGTATGGGTCGATTAAATTGACAAAGGGGAACACTAGCTGTAAGCGGTAGTGGTGGGAATTAAATGAGAACTTGCCATTAAATGAAATCAAATTAAGCTGTCATCAAATCGGTTGGTGAATTGGAATCTTTGCAAATGAAACAACACACTGCCCTTTTTTTATTATGAAGACAATTAGACCATGTCTTCTTGGTCAGTTCCTCTAACAGTGAGGAAGCAAAAGTATACGAATACTTCTTCATTCGGGATGGGATATCTTACCTTGAACTGCATGGCTTGCTTTGGTGTGGAAAGGGTTTACACACTGGAGTTTGGGGATCTATTCGAGAATCGATCGTTTAAACCGTTTATAAATGGTATTTAAGTATGTTTATTTAAATACATGAATTTGAAGGCATTATCGCTTTGTTTTATTAAAATTAAATTCAAACTGCATAAAATTTCTCCAGCGAAAATAGACAATACATCAAACAGTTTCAAACTACCTTGCTATTATATTCCTTGATTTTCTTTGGGAACATTTTTCGTTGCTAAATTACAATCATTTTTTCCTACCCAAGCATTTTTTTCCTATGTGAAGAGGGACACAAACCTTTACAAGCATTGATGACGCTTCGTATGCCACCGACCGTATTGAACTGGTAGCTTGTTATAACGCTCAGCATTGCGATGATGACAAAGTAGCAATGCAATTGTGCACTTGTCCTAGGCGGCAAACAATTGCGTCCCACCTGCATAATGCAAACAAACGCAAAACACTATTTTTAGCGCTCACAGACCCAAATCAACTCACACTCCGGTGCGGCGAGGGGAACGTCTTTATAATTTGTTTTCGGTTTTGTGCTGGTAAGCAGTTAATTTTAGAGCGACGGCTGGAAAAGTGGACAGCATTTTTACGATCATTGTCACAACGGTGAGGAGGCTACCTGCGGGCGCGGGTATAATGGTAGTGCTGTCAATCAGCCATCATTTATTATCGATGATTTACGCTTCATTTCAGTTTTGGCATGTAGAAAAAACACTCACAAATGAATAAATCAGAAGGGACGATTCTAATTCGAAAGGAGCTGGGGTTTAATGAAATGAAACATGAATGCTACAAACATGGGCGGTGCTAATAATGGTAGTGGATGTTTTAATCACATTATTTTTAGCTAATGTGCATCCCGTAATGGCATTATCTGCCAGATAAGGTGGTATGTTCGAAGGTAAACAAAGAATTTTGGGCGTTAGATAGGTGCATAAATAATACTTTTTTCCTTCATTTAATTTTCCGCAGGCAGAAGAAGAGGGCCTTTGGATGATGAATACACTCACTCTGCTCTGCTTGCTAAACGACGCCGGTATGGTAATGAAGCATGATAAGCACCATAACCGTCGGGCAGAAGCCGTTAAATGTCACTGGGACAGGCACACTCTTGTGCTTCAACCATTATCTCGCTAGATCCATCTATCTGGACAGCGACCGGGCGACATTGCGATAATCCAAGATTTACTATTGCCATCACCAGTTTCAAAACGCAAATGGTCACTCTTGGAAATTAAATATAAAAACGATGTCCCCATATCACCGTGTAAGCGAAGTGAGTGAATCCTTCACGCGAGAGGTCCTTTCCCGCGGTCGGTCGGTCCAACAGCAAGTAACAGAACACAACGATACGTGTACCTCTACGGTCAACCTTCCCTGCTCCTTTATATGAGTCTGCCCTCATATGGGGGAAGGTGTATATGTTTTATGTGTTTGTGTTGTGATGTGGTTTACTATGGAATGTGTGTATGTTTTTTTTAGTGGGGACCGTATTTTGACAAACTAATTCATTTCTTGCCTAATTTATTAGCATATATGCACCCCTCCTCGGACGCGTGTAGAGTGTGCTCGATGCCCGGTGCTGCTGCCGCTGGTTTGGTTCAATTTGTTAATTAATCCTAATTTTATGAACTTTTATTATACTTTCCTCCCGGTTTTGCCTCGCCGGTCGCTGGTGGTATGGGGATCCGGACCATCGGGTCGCAATCTGGTTCCTGTGGCTGTCGTTCTTCACTCTACCGTGGTGCTCTATTGTTTGCGCATATGTCTATTTTTCCGTTTCATTATCATGTGTGCAGTTTGTTTTTTGGTTCATGCATAAGGACGTATCTAGGAGACATTTGGTTTAAGTTTACTAAGTGTATTTGTTTAGGATGAGACGATAATGTTACGTTAAAATACTGTATAAATTAGTTATACAATTAGGGGGAAAAATACTAGATAGAATTTGTTACTTTTTTCTACAACAAACAAGAATAAAACCATTGTTCCAAGTTTATAACTAAGTGAACGGGTAAGTTGATAACTATTATAACTAAGTTATAAACAATGTTTTAAGGAACATCAAAAGTTAACTTGTTCAAAAATGCGTTGTGCCATTTAGTTTACAAAATGTAAGTTTAGTTTACATTATTGTATAGAATCAAACGGTTTTTTTTCTTAAAACCGCTCAATTTATTGAGCTATAATATCGCCCGATTGCCGCTATCGTGATGCACAAACTATATTTTACTCACCTTTTAGTACGTGCTTGTGTTTGTATGAGCACCAGAACTCCAGGGAGCAGCAGTTCGCGCGGGCGATAAACGACGGCAGTAATAAATTAAAAAAGTGTCAGTTTTGGCCCACTATCGAAATAATTGATCTTGAAGTGGAATCTACTGCACTGGTATGGCCCGTGAGGTGGTTTAGCGTGGCACCGCAGTTCACAATTCGCCCCAATTTCGGTTGCTTCAGGCCTTCGGCTTTGCTGTTCATCGATTTCGGGGAGACAGCCACCTGCCACTAGTCTGCTCTGCATGCTCTCTGCACACTTCCCTTCCGTTTGTCGCAAAAGTGTCGCATCGAAGGAGGCGGAGGACGATCGTATTGGATTCCTTCGCCTGCCGAATGGGCTGGACCGGCCGTGCAACAGTGTTTCTTTTTATTTCATTTTAATTTCCGAAGTGGAAATTCATTTTTCATTATTTATGAGGTATGATGATACACACCAGCCCGGCGTGGATGGCATGGCCGATCTCCGCATTCTTGCTGTGTGCGTTTTTTTCGCTTTCCTTTTTTGCATTCAATTTGTCTATCTGTTCTTAAGCGCGCTTTCCGTTGAAAAGCGACGGCGACCGTCAGTCTACCATCCAATGATCGAGTTATTTCCTATGCACAGTGGAAAAATATTGGCAAGAAAAGGAAAAAAAAATCAATATTATACTATAACACTTCTTGAAGGATTCCCTAATTAGAAAAAAGAAATGAATTTTTTGGAAAAGTTTTTCCAGTTTTACATCTGATGAAATGTTTGCTCGACAATTTGTCTGAAAAGGAATAACATTTAAAACATATTTAACATAATGCACTGAAATTACAAAAAAAAAACAATATAACACTGAAAAACAAAAAAACAACACTGAAATTATGTATTCATTCTACATAACTAAAACGTAAAAAAGCATACTATTAAAGTAGCATTTGCCCGTTTTCACTGTCCTGAGTAATCGGCTTTCGAAGGAGCCACAAGCAATCAGCCACGTGTACTACTAGGGAGGGTCTCCAGCGAATTAAGGAAGCAATATATCAATATTGAAAAGAAAAAAAACTGTTTTACTATGTTGTGAAATTGTTTTTTATTTTTGTTTTTTTTCTTTAATTCCTGTGAACCTTTCACAATGATATGCTTTTTTATGTGTAATGTGTTAATGTTTTTTTTTGTGAGGGTTGTTAAACACAGGCGGTTATTAGTGTTGTGCTACTTTTTTTTTGTTCATTCATTTCTTTTGTTCGCCACATACCATCGCATCGTTTAGTGAGGTGATAATGGTCGGTTGATCCAAAAGCATTCCATATGCAACTTTTTGTAATGTTGTGTATGCGTGTTTTTCTTTCGAATCACTCAATTGAAAAGCGGCGGGCACATTTTTATTGAATATTCATTCGCAAATGCGAATGCGTTTGTAACGTTTGAACAAACCCGTTTCGCAACTCGGCTACTGGTAGTCCAGTTCTAGCCACACGTCTTCGGTACCGGTGCGATCGCGACTTTTACGATCTTTAATTAAGATATTAAATGTAATATCATTCACAGGGACGGTTCCGCAGAATGCGGAAAATAAATTAAAAAATGAAGAGAACCTCACTGCGCGTGCTGGTCTGTGGTGTCTTTCGCCCGTTCGAGCGCCCCAGCCGAACATCACTTTCACGGCCACAGTGAACGGGTAATCCGACTGAGCAGACCAGAGCAGCAGCAGAGGGTACTGATAAATAATGAAGCAGTTATCGAGCGTCTAAAGAAAACCACCACCACCAACAGCTTCGATATCCATCCATGTCTCCGTGTAGTTCGCCCCGAAAGGGCCGGGTGGTTCGTGTTTTTTTTTTCTGTGTTTCCCTTTTCATTTGGCCCCTCACTCACTTGACACCTAACCCTCGCCGGTTCGCATTCGCGAATGTATTAAATAATAATTATAAATTATGGAACAGCGAATAAAAAATAAGCCACATAAAACCCAACACATACACTCACACAGCGCGCTCACCGCCGCCGCCGCCGCAGCAGCAACAGCAGCAGCAGCAGCAAAACCCTTCCTGCACCGGTTGTTCTGCAGGAAGAAAGTGAATCGATGCGCACGGAGCGAGAGGATGAAAAATTCGCTAAACGTTTCATTACGCACATTCTTTTCATATTTCATCGCTGACCGCTGGAGGCGCTTGTTGTTGTTTGGCTGCTTGCTTGCTTCGCCAAAGGTGCGGAGCAAGATAACACGATAAGACCGGGGAGGGGCAGTAGGGAAGCAAAAACCAAAAAAAAAAAGTAAAAGGGATGAAGTTGCACACGCAGTCGACATTCTTTGCGGATGAGAATCGATGTGCGTCGGGATGCCGGGAGGGAAGGGTGGAATGCAAAATTGGTATGTTCGTGTTAATGTGCCAGCAACGGTCGGAATATCGGTCCCGTGGTTGTGGTGGTGGTGGTGGTGGTGTAGAAGGTGACGATGATGAAATATGTTCCGATCGTCGAGCGGGGGGATCGAGATGAGCTGGGTGGATACAATTTCAGCCAATGATCGCGCGATTATCCCACCTATCCCTGCCCAGCTGCTGACGCCGATGCTGCCGTTACGATAGGGCAATCGATTACGGTGCCGTTTTCTGTTCATCAGCAGCTCGTGGTCCGGTGTACATTTAATTCGTTTAATTCGGACATGGTGTACTTGTTTCCAATGGTGGAAATTTATTTACGATACAGCTGCAGCTTCAGCCTTTAAATGTTTGAATGCGTAGCAAAAATTAGGTGTTTAATTTAATTTTCGAAGGAGGTAATTTATGGGTGATAGAAACGATGTGATAACCACTGCAAGGGTAGGAAGAAAATTGCTATACTTTCCAATTTGCGATTGCTTTCGATAAACTGTTCGAAAGCCGCTTTCATTTCAGAACAGAATCGTGTCACACTTTAATTGGTCAATATTTTTTGTTGTTTTTTTTTTACTGAAATGTATGGTATGGTAAGAAGGTAAAATTAGTTTTATATATTTTAACGATATTTTTTCAAAACATTTTCCCTAGCAGACGCAAGCAATACGAGTAAATGGTTAGTGTAGGTTTTTATGTTTCGTTTTGGGCCTCGTTTTAGAGTTACATTCTGCATTTATCACATTTATCACATTTGGCAAAACGTATTGTGGTGTGATGATTTCTACAGGAAAAGCTAAGAATACGCCCGACGATCAAAGATGTTTTGAAGATGCCGAATCGATGAGCATACACTTTTCAAAATTACAAAATTCAAAATAGTTAAAGACGCGCTCTGAGGGTTGAATATTTTTTTCATAGGTATTTGAAAACTGTCAGATATCATTAAACCTTCAGAACTGGTAACTAGCAGCGGTTCTATACTACCATGAACTACTAAAATGTACCCAATATGGGTGCGGCGAACATGATTGCAATGAAAAATAGGACTATTTGGAATAAATTTGTGATCACATTTTATAAAACTCTGATACTTGATTGATATACTATTGATACATGATTCGATTTTTTTCTGAATTATGTCAATTTTCGTGGAAATCTGTCATCGAAAGTCGATCATGTATAATTGGAACAAAATAAGCGAGAAAAATACTCAAATTAATAACAAAACTATGTGGACGCTTGTGACACTAACTCTTTTATGGTCGTATTTGAATGTTTCACTTCTTAATTACAGAAATTCAATGATTAATTTAGAAATTTTAGTTAATGTTAAAACTCAGTTCATCGTGAGACTTGCATTACGTCATCCATAAATTACATTTACTATACCAATTACTCCCGTAAAGTACTTTTCTCGTCCGTACCATACGACAGGAAAACTAGTCATTTACGTATGATTGAAACGTTTTTAAGCTACCATAGCAGTACCGGACACCCACGAGGGCAAATGTGTTGAAAAACTACGACCCCATCAACGCATTCAACGGCGACCGCTCAAAGCACGATTCGAGGGAATCGCATGCACCACTTTCACTTTTTCGTATGCATCGATTGGGGGATCCGTGCCAGGAGACCGCGTCGTCCTGTGTGTGCCGCTGGCTTTAAGAGTGTGTGTGTGTGTGTGTGTTTTTTTTTGTTGATATTTTGTCTCGCTCCATTTCCCAATGACCTATTGTACGAACCAACTCAACCCGGAAGTAAACCAACGGGCACCAGCCGCACGCCTGCCAAACGTAGCTAATGACGGAAGTGGCGGAATAGTGTGACACGAATGTCACACACAGTGTCTGTCTCGGATGTGTTTTGTCGCGACCTGTCTCGGGTGCGCGAGGAAGAGCCAGAAGCAAGCGGCCACAAAAATTGTGAATGAACCGTCACGAACTACCGCCCGGGTGGTGGTTTGTCCGTGTTTTCCCGTCTTTTAATCCCTCCCGCTATATCATGGATGTGGAGGAGGCGTGGTGAAGGTGTGCACGTAGCGGCTCCGTAGTAGTACGTACACACCGAGTGACGAAAAGACCCCGACCTTGAACCATATTCCATTTCATCGGCTGTGCTGGCTTGGTGGCGATGGGAGAGATCCGGTGCGGTGCGGCATGATTGGCCGTTTTCGTGCCGAACGTGCGCCATCGCGGTTTTGCTCCGTGTTTTGAGTGTGTCCTGTGGTGGCGTCTCACCCATCCGTCTGTGGCATCGCAGTCCAGATCAACGACACTACCCACTGACCCGGTGGCAAAAAGGAAGGGGTTTGCTGTTCGGAAGTTGGCGTGAACGCGCGAACGTGCTGGAAAGCCGGGCGGTAGAGAGATCGCTAGAGATGGAAAGAGAAAGACAGAGAGAGAGAAAGAGAGAGAGATAGCGAGCGTGCGAGCGGGAGTGTGAATCGGAACAGGGAAACATCGAACCCGGGGACCCGTTTTTCGTTCCTGTTCGGAAATTTAATGAAATCGATGGCACACCACCCACAATCCACGCCTCCAGACGACGAGCGAGAGAACGAGATAATGTCCGGTGGAGACGTGCGGCAGGCGACGACCATCCTCTAAAAACGGATCGTGCCGTTGAACCGTCGGTTTCTTATTGTGGATTGATCCGTGTTCTGCATATAACATATGAGTGGTATCTGTGGTTGGGAGTCCTTTTGCCGGGAACAACGTGGGGGTGCGTGAACTGATTCGACAAACTGCGGCCGGCCGGCCGGGTCTCTTCGTGCTCAAGGACACACGCGAATGGGGGGAGTTGGAGCAGTAACTACCAAACAAAAAAAAAAAAGTAGCAACCAATTGACCCACCGTTACCTGTGGAGTGTAACGTGCTCCTGCTGCCTCCCGCTACTATCATAGCCTTGACCGACGACGACGAGGGCACGAAAAGTATAATGCATGCTGCCGCACATATTAACTAAGAAAAGCTAAGAAAGTCCTTCCCACCGGGGAAACATGAGGAGGCCGGGAGGGAGACGACCGTTCCGTGATTTGGGTTGCGTTCAGTGTGTTTTTTTTGTTTGTTTGTTGTTGCTAGTGCTCCACCGTGTATTTGTTGGCCCTGGTCGGGGCCGGAGTTTGCCAACCGGAGTCGCCCGGGATACCTCAGGTTCGGCACGTTCCAACAAAAGGTTGTACGACCGACGACGTGCGATGGTGGAAGTCATTCATTCGTCTCGATGTGTGTCCTGCGGACAGTGGGGAACGTGGTGCACACAGGACGTGCGCGCGCCCTGTCGATATGATGCCGTGACGGTTGCATCCTAATTTTTGTTATAATTCCAATCATGCGCCACCGGTCGCGTGCCGGGCACTGCTGCTCGTCTTCCGCGGCAGACAGCGCAGCCAACGTCCCACGGATCACGTTGTGCTCCAGGAGCACAGCAATTGGAGCACCAGTGGTCTTTTGAGTGTATGTGTTTGTAGTGACTTTTTTGTGTTTCTCGTCGCTAGAAGCGTGTCTGGATGCAGCTGAGATACGGTTTATGTGTAATTATCGGTTGATCGGTCTGCACACGTCTGCCCGGACATGTTTGAACTGAAGTTTTTGTTTTGTTCTGCCCATGGGTATGATGTGGGTTTAACAGAGGTCAAGAGCATTCGGAAGAGTTGAATGACAAAAAGTTTTCATCAGCTGCTTGTACCAATACACGATTTAAGTAGCTTGCATCATTTGAGATCCTTCTAATATTTCGAATCGGGAACGCGTTTCGCTATGCGTATTGCATACTTTTAGGCGCAAATTAGTACAATCTGCCCAAAAAAACCCCTTTTTCTTATCCCATTATAAACAATTTATTTGTCTTCATTAAGCTTGTCGGCGCGGTGATGCACAACCCGCTACGAAAAGGACATAATTAAACGTATTGTGTTTATGTTGCATACCTTCTGGAACTGCACTACCGGGTTGTTACTGCTTCCGGGGCTTTAAGGTAGATCGCCAGCGCCTCAGGTACGTTAGCTCTGGAAAACTCGAAAGCCCTTTCCTCCACGGACTGCAACCGGAACGGGATGGCCCATCGGAAGTTTGACGCGCAAGGAAGAGCAGGGCAGAGCGGTGCACGTGGTATATACTGTGCACATCGTGGTTTGCATACTAATGGACCTAATCTAATCAAGCTGCTGCGGCGGTGCTCTGCGACGACGGATCCCTCCTGGAAGGGTATCAAAGGCGATGCTCAGGTAGCAGCAGGCAGCAGCAGCGGCAAACACACAACCATCTCTCGCCCTGCTGAATGACTGCTGGCGTTTTATCACGGACGGCTGCGATACGGTACACACAGGTCATGCGCATTTCCGCGGAAAAGCGATAAATGGGCGACAGGGACAGCGGGGACAGCAGTGGTTGGTTGGCCGCACCACCACCCCCTCCTTGCTGTTCCGTTCGCTCTCTGTTGGGCGCGTTTTATTCCAGACCGTTGAATTCGCCCGCCCGGTTGTGTTGGTTACATGTTTAAGGGGAAAACTCCAGCCGGAGAGCGATAGAGCGAGAATCTCGTGAGATGATAATGTTTTTGGAAGGATCTCGGAGAGGAGTAACTAGATTTTTTGGTTCCCTTCTTGTTATCAGCATCCGTTTGTTGGTATATTTTTTGTGCGCGTTTCGGAACTCATCCCCGCGTCGAGCGCGTCCGCTTATTGGGTAGACGAACGTCCCGGGGTGATTGCGTGCTCCGTGGTCAGGACAAATAAAAGTGCGATGTTGATGGTTTGCAACGGTATCGATAGTTCGATTTTAATTAGCCACCGTGAAGTGCCGCTAGTGGTTTGCCCTTAATCGATTGTTCAATTCGTTGCTCCTAGATCCCAGCAACCATTGGGATTTCGTTTTCTGACATTTTTCGTGCACATTACAGTAGGCTGTTTGGTTCGAAATCGCACCAGTTTCCGGCAGCTAGCCGTTGCGATTGGAGGATCTGTTTCTCCGTTTTTCAGAGTTTTTTTTTGTTAAATTACGTTTAACATCGGTGAGCATAATTGAAGCATAAAAGTGTTCCGAGCGGCGGCAGGTTCGTTTGCGCCATTCATCCCTCGTGGTGCCTGTCAGTTGGGCGCAAACCAATTTGGCGGACAGTTAATTTTACCGAAGCAAACGAGAATTTTAACTCTTGCGCACGATGTGGAGTTACGGAATTTATGGCTTTGATACGGCGTACGCCGGCACCAGCACCGGTGAGTAGTGTGTCTGTGTACCAGTGGGAGTTCGTTTGTCCATTGAAATCCGCTAAACGAGCCGGCCTGCAGCCGGTTGCTTTTGATGTGGCAGTTGCTGTTGGCGTGTGAAAATGATTGCGATTAGTTTGCATAGCCTGCTCTGTCTGCTGCTACATGCGGACTGAGATTGTCACCAAGCAAGCAAACGGAACGAGTTGGGTGGTTTTTTTTAATATTTGTTTATTTATTTTGCTTTTTTCTTCTCCTTTTCTTTCACAGTAGCTGACCCCAATCAAGTGGTCGCGCAGCAGAAGCGTCGTGTCGAAGGGACTACCGCGGGGTAAGTGATGCCGAGTTGGCTTTTTTTTTCTTCAATACAAATTTCTTCCTGGAGCTATGTTTTCTTGCGTGAAAATCGTCATTAGTACAATCAAACTTTTGAATTGATATTATCCTATGCTTTGAAGCAACAGAATGATTATATTTCCGCACCGAAATCAATTAGAATCAATTTCGGTTTTGATGCCTACTCTGATCTGAAGGATGTGTTTGTGTGTGATCAACGATAATCGTTGCCCGAGTTCACATCAAGGTAGTATTGCGCCACAATCTTTCCGTTGCTGAGACAAGTGAACAATCCGTACAGCAGCGTGGAACAAAAAGACACCTGTGGCATAACCGAAGGAAGGCAATCAATGTTGATTTCCACCGACTAGCATATTTTTGTGCTCAGTTGTGCTCTTTGATCGGAATAATTTACTTCTCAGGTCAGCTATGTCTGTATTTTTTTATTCGGAATAGGAAGCGTATTTTTACAACGCTTTCGTGACCCTTCTGTACTCTAGTTACCTGTTAAAATTTGACTTTATAGAAAACGAGTGAGAAAAATATTGTTATTTTCTTTTTTGAGAATCTTAGTAGACATTGGTAACATACGTAACATATGAAATGATTTAAAGCAACAATTTTGAAATGTCTTATTTGCTTTTCTTATAATTAATGTTTTTTTGATTCAAACATAATGCGATTGAGTTGAAACATTATAAATCGACTCAACCAAATTTAGTGGTCCATCGATACTTATTTGAGCTTTACTTTCTACATTTTATGACATTTTTTTCGACAGATTCTTCTTCTTCTTCTTCTATTTGGCGTAACGACCGAAGTCATGCCTGCCATTTTACTGGCTTTCTAGACTAATTTTTACCACCATAGCTGGTTAGTCACTCCTCGCTAGGGGGAGACGGTCCGAATGGGATCATGGTACCGGTCCTGTCGTGTGAAAGACCGGCGCCGCTACCACTACACCACCGGGCCGCCCCCTAACAGATTATGACTTTCGACAGATTATGTATCGAATTGCTTTTATTTGAAATCGACGATAGCTGGTGCATCACTCGCAGTTTTCTTATAAAACAGTGTTGCATATCAGTCAGTTTGATTTGTAATTTTTGGCCCACGATTCGAGCATGGAATGCTTAAACCAATTTCACTGCTGAACCGGGCGTCCCCTTAAGCAGCCCAGAAGGTAGCCACTGCCCCATTCCCCCTCCTTTTCATCGTTATATCGAAAGTCAGCACTAACTGCATCGGGTCTATTGCCAACCGGGTGTCGTCGCATCTTGCAAGATTTTCTGGATCGATTCAATCCCGTTTTCATTCCCTTTTTACGATCGAAATTCGCCAGCGGGGCGAACCATCGTAGTTTCACACCGGTGCTCACATTTCGATTACCGTCGTTTCACTTGTGCACTTACCCTCCGGTACAGTGGTCGGAGACTCCCGTTTTGCCCGGCCGGCACAGGGTAGTCACCTTCGACAGCGCTAGCGCAGTTGGGTGGATGAGCTAGCGATTGGAAAAATTCGATTACTTTGTGGGTTTCTGCTGTTTACTGAGTTGTGTTGGCTCCTCTTCGTGCACACATTAAACTATGGAGCAGGAAAAAAAGCACTTTCAACACCTGCCAAAAAAGCAATCGCCGTTGTGTTGTGAAATAAGACTATCTTTCTGTATAGTTGCCACTGCAGCTGGGGTTTTGATTTGGGCGCAACAAAATAAGAATCTCTATGCCGCAGCACCCGCAGGATATCATAAACGTTGCGAGGCTACTACATTAAGTCAATGCCACCATCCACACAACGATGTGGAATTAAATCGAACCGACCACCGGACTTTTCCGTTGCCCATTGTGTGTTGGCATGCTTCCTCCCGGAATGTGAAAGTCGGAAGTCGGAGCCCAGTGGAAGTGTTTGCGCCCCCATCGACGTTGCGCTTGTTCTATGCCGACGGTCCTTGTGGTTGTAACGACTATCTTGCCCCATCTTGATCTGTGTGTTTTTTTTTTGCCGTTTCTTGTCAGTTCCAATCGTCACTAGCGGAAGTGGCATCTTCTCACTCTCGCACACCCACCCCGGTAGGACGCCGGTGGGTGATAATACCATAGTTTACGCTTACTGCCAGAGCGAACCAAAGTGCTCGAGCAAGCTTGACTTGGCTGGGCACCGGGTGTTCCGAACGGTGTGTGTTTGTGTGCGTCCTTGGCCGGATGGTTGGTTTTGTGTTTGAGCTATTACTTTGCTTCGTGAAGGCACCGTTGTTGGCACCATTACCGTTCTGTTCGGTGTCGTTGTTTTTATTTCGGGCAATAACGATTCTTTGTCTTTATGTCCGTGCTGTGTTTTTGGTGTTCCTTGTTTTTTTTTTCACTCCGCACCATCAGCGTGCCCATCTGGGTGGGGTGGCATGGGCTTAGGGCAGCTTGGCAGTAAGGATAATGGAGGGAAAGGTGTACCCATCCGCTCGCAGTGCTGTCATATCGCACTTTTACCGCGTTGTGGAGAAGGATGTTGCAAAGAGGCCTTTAGAATGGTATCCAGTTGGATTGCCCATCGTATTTTCCACCGGTGTTGATGAGGGAAACCAAGCAGAGGGAAGAACGAGGATGCCGTTGCGCGCTCGAGACGATGATGATGGTGACGATAACTGTTTCTTGGTATTTGCACTCTTTGCTGTGCTCTGTCTGGCCTGTATATTGCCACCTTCTGGTTATTTTTCATGTTGTCTCAAGACGGTGCAGGATTGTTTGCTGAACAAACGCCCGAAAAGTGGACGAGAAGTGCGTCCGGTAGCAGGAGGGTTCGTGTCATCTCACTTAAAGCCTACTAAAGAAATGTTTACTCGTGCCAAAGGTTCAGATAAAGCCGTGAGTTAATTGTCACAATCAAAATTGCCCAAGGACAGACCCAGATGATCTTTGGAGAGTATGTTATCACGTTGTGTTATTTGGGTGCACACACACACGTTTCCGGAATAGCTTATAGCTTTTTATAGTTTAATAAGCATAGGTGAGAACTTGAGCATTATATGGAAAACGTTTATCAAACTTTGCTTCTTACTCCATTTTCATTTCTTCAATGGAGTTCTAAGGAGTTGTAGTTTACATCGATAAGATCGGTTCTATCTCAGCTCGAATGGTTGCTCACTTCGCTTCCAAATGGTTGTTCCAACAAGTCCCTCCACCGCTGAGCACATTCGCTACATGCCAACTAACGTCTCGTGAACGTTTTGGCAGTAGAGGCGTATCGTGCCGGTGGGCAGCTGAAGGGAACCAAAAATTTCCATAACACCAGGCCACATGTTACGGATATCGTCCTTTTCTGGTTGCGATAGCGACTGCGCATGTCCTGCGCTCGTGACCGATGAGTGAGAGCGGTACCATATGCTCTTACTCTCCCAGTCGCTTGGGCTATTCTTCTCATCTTTTCAGCGGGTTTTCCCGGTCCCCGGTCGCCTTTCACCTTTCTCCGAACTCGCGGCTACGAACCGGACAAAGGAAAGCGATGCTGCTGAGCAAGAGTAAAAGCGAGCGATACAGAAGAGCGCAAGTAACTCACCGGAGGGGAAAACTTCGACAGCAGCCAGCCGCGTGTATTATTATTATTGGAATTGCAAACAAAAAATACATATTTTCCAACTCGTCACTATCGTCCCTTTCGATCTGGGCGATCCGTGTATTTGCTCCTCCGCTCTAGACAACCGCACACACGTACCCACATACCCACACATGCAAACCGATACGGTGCGGTTGGTACATGCTATACAATCCTTGTACCTGAGGGTGACGCCACACACCGATACACACACATACACACACAAACAAATGTGTGGGGCATAGATGAAGGTACTGTTTTGTGTTTGTGCTTGAATGCACCTTTAGCAGGTTAGTTATTTGGAGGGAACGAATGGAATGGGGTGCGGAATTCGAGGATACAACCGGATAAGGGCTAAGGTGCGGAAGTGGGAGTGATAGTGTGAGCTTTACCTTTTTTTTTTTATTTCGTCCAGCGGACCAGATGCTTTACTCTTTTTACATTAGGATGCGTTTATCAGTAGATAGAGGAGTGTGTAGAAAGTCAATTTGCATACCTTTCTGCGCTCTCTGTACGGTTTTGAGGATTTTATTTGAAAACTATTTGTGTTTAAAGAAGAGTCTATGTTTAATATTACACAAAGTTGCGTTTTTTTTTCATTGAAAATTGTTCGATACTACATTAATATTCGAATAGATGTAGTTGGTCTTTGTAATATTCCTTATTATTCTATCGAATTTTTATTCTTCTGTAGAATCAGTTGAAACACTACCAATTTGTATTGTGTCAAGAAACATCGATAAACATGACACTTTGTAGTTGAAGGGTATTTCCACCAATAAATCACTAGTCGAACAATAAAGGAAGATGTCAGATAGAGTCAAATTACAAATCTACTGTTGTTGCCAAATATAATACTTTGAGGATTCTCTTGTGGCTTGTTTGTTTAATTTTTCATATGAACAATCTAATATGAAACAGCAAATAACTATGTTATGAAAATTCATCAAATCTCTTAATTGCAAAATCAGCGTAGCTATCATTATCTCGCTGGTTCAACTCCTCTTTATGATTACAGTCAAGACTTAGCTTTTGTCCGATAGCAATACCCGAACTCGGCGGAACTTATCGGAACGGACGATTTTACGATCTATTTGGGTGTTTCCGGATATTTTAAGGTAAATCTTCCTTCGATCAGCAATTCGACAAAATTCAAATGTTAGAGTAGCTCGAGTCTGCATCACGAACAGTGTTTTATTTTTTGTATCTCATACATTTCTTCTCCTTCTGTCGGATATGACAGCATTAACAGAACATGAGTATTGTTAACAGTTTGCATTCTGTCACTATACGCTGTGAAGCACAGTAATTTTTATTTACGCTGTGTTTGACGAGTATTTTTTTAAATATGTTTTGCGTATGTTTAAAAGAATACAGAAGTAAAACAAAATGCATATATCCTCAACAAAATGAATCGGTTGCATAAACGTACCTGATTAATGATCTACGTGCAGGACTTGTCATAACATCAGCTACATATGGCGTGGCTATTTATATTGGATAATTATTCGAAATTAAGATTGGTATTTTCGTAGTTTCTTATCGATGGCGTAGTTTTTGTTTTTTATATTTTCGGAAAAGTATGTCTCGTATTTTATATTCTATTATTCCGTTTTTATGCAAACTGAGTTTACTTCCTAAACAGTTACTGGTTGGAAGATTGTAGAAAGCTCCTTGCCGGACGTTTACAAGGTTACGCGCAATAGTTTGACTGACATGTTTTTAAACATCAGAATTCAAGTCTAGCCGACGAAATCGTCAATCGTTAGGGTCTACTTTCGTAGGGCTTAGATAGTATGCGGTGCAGCTGAAATTAGGTCGACTGTTCCAGGGAAATTCCACACACGCTGCTCCAGGACGGCCGTACACTCCCGTTGGATGCTGGTAGAGTGGCTGTGTGCGCATTCTTACAGCAGCGTGATGCCAATTACGGTCACCCCCGGTGCCTGCCCCGCGGGAGTACGACACACGTCGACGCGCCGTGCCCTCCTTCCGCGGGCGTTCTCGCGGCGCTAGACATCAATCCTCCACCACCCGTCGGTTTGCTACGCGAGGTGCGAGGACGCGCGCGCACACACACGCACCCTTCATTACCCTTTATCCCCGGGGCGTTATGTGAATGAGATGTGGCCTTTCAACGCTGCCGCATGCGCACGGCCGTGCAGGGAAGTGCGGTGGAGCATCGATAGGTATTTCAAATTCATACCATGCGAGACATCGTAAACTGTCATCCGCTTGCGAGATTGAGTTTCTTCCCAGCACATTAAATCCATGCACACAGACACACGCATACGCAAACACTTGCAAAAATGCTGCATAAACTGGAATTTCTAAGATTTGCTCGGATTCGTCCGATGTGTTGCTGCTGCGATTTTCCCCTTGAATGGGTCGATCGGTACCGCGGCAAAGCTGATTAGTATAATTTCTGACAAGCGAAAGAGCCTAGCGATGGGTGTGTCGTGTTGAAATTTATTGCACCAAGTGTGTTGAATATGCAAAAGTTTGCTTCACGCTCGGCTCCTACTGTTTTACTGGCGGTTCTAGTGCTTTTATATCCTTTTCATCCAGCGCTGGGATTCGTTCGTTTCATGGGTAGTATCAACGATGCTACACTAGCTTAGCTACACACTCGATGCCGCTAAAGCTTGAGTACAGGAGAAGAGGATTTTTAATACAAACTTTATTCTGCATAGTGACTCAGTGATTGACCATACACTTAAACACTCATGGTCATCGCTTGTTTAGACCCAACGACGCCTGCCAATGTGAAATTGCACTGCGGTGGTGATAAAATGGAGACATTGCATACAATTTGTGCCCTTCAGAGGGAAGACACAGCAGAACATTAATGTATTTCGATGCCGCTTTTCCTTTTCCTTTCTCCGGTACTGAAGGGTCCGCCGAGTTGATTGAGATAAAGTGTGTTTTAATAGAGTTGTATGGGTGTATGAAATTGAATCTGCGAATTAGAATGGTAATTTGTTACTCCATCAGTTAACTATTCGGAATCGGCATCGTATGTTCGGACGGTGGATTAGGAACAATTAGCTTCCGCTCTGTGGCGCCATATGATACGGCGTCCATTAATTACGTCCCCGATTGAAGGAGTGTGTGAGTTCGACAGCCAGCTCAGTTGTGCCAGCTGGGAACGTTCGACACTATCACAGTTCATCAACCAAACCCAAACAAACTGGATCATCGTCGTCGGGCGTTGTTTCCTTTCTTTTCCCACCCGCTAAACAAATCAATCATCACGGCTGTCAGTGCGATGGCGATGCGCTTGGCTGGGGATATGTGTGTGTGTGTTTTTTTTATTTGTAGGATATTATTTTCTGCTGTTGGTGTTGCTGTTGCTGCCGACGGACAGAATCATCCATCAATATACGAATGAATGACGCTCGCAGGGTGTTTGGTAGGCAACAAACGGATGTGGCGCCATGTGTAGAACCCCATCACTATCGCTCACCTTCAAGCGCACGCTCGGGGTGTCACGGGACACAGGAGACACGGTTTGCCGTGCGGGTATCGACGCATAATAGTGCCGGTGCTAAGCATTTAGCCCTAATCTTAACAAGCAATCAGGCACCATGTAACATTGGCTTCGCAGGCATCAACCGCCCGTTCGTAAGGCTGTCCGTACTGCCTGGTCTTCCGCTTAATTGCCGCGTAAGGCATAAACGGTGTGTGTGCGTTTGTGTGTTTAGCAGCCGTGTAATGAGAAATACGAGATTGGATATCGGTGAGAGTTGAACTATTTTTTGCTTCACTCTCGATCGAACTGTCCCATAAAGCGTAATGGAGACCTCGTGTGGATTGTGTGTCGAATTGTATTGCAATGTTTATTCCACTGTCTCACAACACGATGGGTTGTGTGAGCCGTGCAATTGGATTTTCCGTTCCAGAGAGTTGGAGCATCAATCAATTAATCATTTTTTTCTCCAACAGTCTCAAACAACAACAAAAAACAAACCCCGACACGGTTGTATGAAACCGACTGGGAAGTGTCCGTAGCCTAATTCCATTCCAACGATACATTGTAAGGGCAAGGGTCTCACGGGCTCACATACTAGGGCCGGGACGGCATATGCCCTTCGGCTGGCGCACACTGTTCAGCTCATTTGAAAGCATTAAACGGTGTAATCGATTGTTATTAATGAACCATATCCCCTTCGCGACACGGAGCGCCGATCGCTGTAGGGCAAAACACTCGAGTCGAGAAAGGACGGGAGGGTGGGTGAAAGGAATATTGTTTACATTTTTTTTTGTTGGTACAATTCCTCCCGCTCTCATGCTCTCTCTCCCGCTTGCTTCTCTTCGCTTCATTTAGGGTCCAGGAATGGGAAAGTTTAGTAGCGATATTTCTTTATTTTATTTTCGCTCTTGTTGCCCATTTTTACCGATGCCATTTTGGCTGATGTGTCTTTGATGATTGATAGAGTTCGGAGTGGGTTTCGTTTCCAGACCGGGTGCGAATAAGGCATCCGGTTTTGCTTAGGAGTCGATCGGTTGTTAGATTGCGCCCATTTTTTTTCGCTGGCTGCTGGCGCAGGTGGTGTACACACACGTACGTTCGTCCTAGAATAAAAAGGAACTAGCTTTCTTGGACTTGGTAGCGACGGGCGACGGGTACGAGGGTAGACGATTTATGCGTACACAATGCCGCTTCTCCCCTTCCCCACAGCAACGAGACACCCCAGGATGGTCCGTCTTTTGCGGAAGTTCTCATCGTTCCGGCGTGTGTATGTGTGTTTGTGCGCAAAAAGGAGCAGGTCTTCAAAACGTTCGCACCCGGTGAATTGCGTATGGTGTCAAAATGGCTGAAAATAGCTGCATAATTAAGTTGCGTATAAATTGCGTATGCGGGCCGGTGTTTTAGCTACCCTCGGCAGGATACCGAAACGGGCGCGCGGTGCGTAAGTCCAGACCGTACCCGAAAGGAGGTCATGTGTGAGTGCCGTTGGGTCTCGCGTATGTGCTTAACAAATGATTGAACCAGCCGGATTTCTTATCCCCACAAAGGTTATCTATCCAACGAGTGGGCCGACGGGTTTCCGGGCAAAATCGAACCCCGAACCCCGAAATGTGCAGTTGATAGGTTTGAGTGATTGATAATTTCTTGCCCGCTACAGCTTCGTCGTAGCTGTTTAATCCTCTCGTATCTGGCTCGTGCTCGATTGGCTAATCGATCGGGTTTCGTATTCCAAACGCGGGGAGTCAATCATCGCCAGACGAGGCCAATAAATTATAGCCCGACACCATATGGCACGACGGCGAACGAGTCCTAAGGGTATGTTCCTTGTAGCTGGTGTTCCCTGTATAAAGGCCCAGTGGAATGTGATCTATTTTTCATTCTCTCATCACTGGCAGTACTTGATTGAACTTAAGTCCTCAATTTTCCCAAAGCGAATTGATCTTTTCCTCCATAGGCAATTGCCAAACATTCTCGCATTTGTCCTTGCACTTTTATTTCGGTTACCGCTTCAACAAAGACACCCGATGATTGTTCTGCGTACCTCACTTTCTGTCCTTGATGATCGGACCAACAGAAGCTGGTTGTCTTCGGTCAATTATTGTTAGGGCCGAAGCAACACCGATGTTCCATGCAGCTTGCGCTACATCTTGTGGCTACACTCCAGTATGCACTCCGGTGGCTTCTGTGCCAGAGCTCCTTCCAGAAAAGTAGCAATTCCACCACGAGTAACAATGAATAAACGGATGATCACTTTTGAACGATAAGTCTTGAGTAATGTTTCTTTCTCTCTTTCTCCCTCCGTCTTTTCCGAAAGTATTAAAAGGTCCAGGATCAAAAAGGAATTATTACAGATAAATTATCTTACTATGGAGAGCTCACTTCTTTTTTCTACGATTTTATCTTCGTCATAAAAAGTCACTGTAGACAAACAATGAGATTAAAAATTCTTCGAACATCTAACTTAAAAAGGCATTTCACAAAGTTTCCACTTTGTAATACTACTACAGTTATATACTAATGACTTCTTGTATCCTTATACATGTCGAGCAATTTAACTCGAAAATGTTTGTTCTAGTATGTTGGTCGCTACAACGTTATAACGAGTACAAACATGTTGGATCATCAATCGTGAGGAGCGTATCTTTTCCAATATTGGAGCAATGTTTTTTTTGTTCTTAGCTAATAAAAGCTGAAGTCCTTGTCCTTTTTAATGATAATACGATCATGATGTGTAGTTAGTGTATTCCTAACGGCAGTCAACTTTCAATCATGAATTATTGGCGCGTTCAAACTCGTAACTTGTAACGATTTTCTTGCGTAAACGGATGCTATTGTTATCGGTAATACGAGTCGTCCCATGCGCGGTGATTTCCCATGCAGCCAAGAATGCGGGTTGATATGTTTAACGTAATCGGAGTTCATACACCGTCTTTCCATTCGCCGCATATATTAAAACGCCGGCATCCATAATGCTCGATCGTGCGGCGAAAAATGTAGATTCTCATCAGTCTCATCAATTCTGGTTTCCCGTACCGTTGCCAGCCACCCCCTCTCTTCCTCTCACTCCCTTCTTCAGAGATGGCATCCCAATTACAATGTGTGGCACTTCGTGGAATACCGGCAGATATCGATAGGCTCCGGCAGGCGTGTGCCGCGTGCGGGAGGATATGTGCAGGATGTCGGTAAAGTAAACAATCGACCAATAATCACTTCCCACCGGTGGATCAGTGAGTGCGCGCGATCGAAGCGAGCGGCAAAAAAAAAAAATACATAAAGCACATATGATTCTTCGTCCGGGGTAAATGAACGAAAAAGCGAACGAAAATTAAAAAAAACGGCCAAATGAATATCCGCCTCGATTCGCTTGTTTTCCGGTGTTTTTTTTCCAGTGGCGCCCGGGATGATGTTACGTTCCGGGAGCAACCGTAGATTGTTCATGTTCCGAGTTGCTGGGTGGGTGGCAGAGTTCATGTACAGCGATGAGCACGCATTTTTTTTGTAAATCTCGACATATCCCATCCTACAAATGTGAATATGTTGATCTATAGTCGCTTCCGCTCGAGGTGTAGCGGTACTCGCTCCAGGTTTTTCCGGTTCCGGTTGTGTGTGTGTCGATGTAGTGTGGGAAAATGAGTTGAATGCGATGTGGAAGCTGTGTAAATTCACACGGGAACCACGGGGGAATGTAGTCCTTCTTTATTTTCTTTTGCAAAATCCTTTCCGCCGTCGGTGTGAAACAGGAAAACCGGGAAAGAAACACAGGAAATTGAGTTTTCATGAGACACAATGGTGCGAATTTCGGGAAGTGCGTCGGAAGATCCAGCTCCTACGGCGGTACAAACAGGAGCGCTCGGTGGTGGAATCCACTGTTGCGAAACTACTATCCTTCGCTGCGAACGAAATGGTTTTACGACATCGCATGGACTAACAACTACGTCGATCAAAAGGACGTTAGTTTGCTTGTTTCTTTCTTTACTGGCTACAGCAAAGGCATCCTTTCGCTTGAACCACGATCGAGGCTTGTGAAGCAGGAATGGAAAGCACCCTTAGTGGAGGAACATTGCAGAGAGACACATACACACACACCATCCGCTAGGTGGTTGGTTGTAACCTAAAATGGGCCGAAAAATGGTTTACGATGTGCGTGTTACTGGTTTTATATTCTCGGGTTTTGTATTTTACTTTATTTTATGACATTTTACTCGAATGAAGAAATTGTTCTGCTGCGTATTTCTTATAGTTTTGTTTTTGGTCGAGCCCACCCTGGCGCGGTGCGAGTGTGTGTGTGTTTGGTGTATGTTCGCTTGCTTGCGTTTTATTTTCTCCCCGTGTCAGTGTTGTTTTCTGGCGGACGTTTTTATTCTCTACCGCAGAAAAGAAGGAAGCACGTCCGGGGATGAATGGGTGGATGATAAGGACGCGGAACCGCTGTAGTGCACGGTGGTACGTACGAAGGTACTCTTCATTTAACCGTGCGGAAGAGATACTCTAGCTCTAGCTAGGTACCAAAACAAAAAACAAAAAAAAAATGAAATAAAAACAGTGCCAGTTATTTCGTTCCGTGGAGTGAAAGTGCTGCGGGCGCTTCTCCCGCGGTAAGAACTAAACACCACCCGAACGCTGGCGCTGGCGGTGAAAGTAAGTAATCCATCGTCCTTAACCGTCACGCGGGCCTAGGACCACGAGACGCAACGACTGGCAGAAAGAAAGGGCAAATATTTACTCAACGTACGTCAGCGTTAGGTTCTGGGGTTTTGGTTGGTCCGTGCACGTGGTGGACGACTCGTGGCCGTGGGTTGGAGTATGGAGCTTTGAAGTAGACGGTCGTCGTCGTACCGCTGCTGCGGTGTTCCTCGAGACGTATGCTGCCACTATTCTACCACCACCGCCACCGAGGAGCATTCGTTTGGGGACAGGTTTATCTGTTTTCTGTTAGGGTTTTTTTTTTGGTGTGTGGTAGAAAGTACGAGCACGGTGACGCGGCGTCCGTAGTGTGAGGTGAATTTGATCAAAATGTTTCGCTTAAATATTTACGCAATAAACATTTCAGATGAATGTCCTTAGATAAAGGTTTTTGAGGGCCCATCCTACTTTCCCGAGGTGGGCTTACTTCGTGCTTTCGTTTCATTGCTTTTTCATTTGTGTTTTTTTTTTGCTAAATGGCCAAAAGTGTACGCACTATCTTACCGCGCATTTTCGGGGTGTTTAATTTGTGTTGGTTGAGATATTTATGGTGAAATGAGTCAAGTCGCACAGTCACTGTCTGCTTATGAGCAACCTATGTTTTAGTTTCGTAGGAAATAAGTCATTTGAGGCGTTTTGATATATTTTTTTCAATCAAGAGTCTATCAGAAATATCATTGCTCGAAGTATTTCAACAAAGCTCACTGCCACACTGTTCAACACACTGTTATGGTGGCTATGGATTGAAGAAAAAATATTATTGATACCGTGAAGAACAAGTTATGTTACTTCAATCATGGTCTCTGCCAGGTTCCAAATAATGTTTCAAGCAACCAGACATGTTCTAGGTTAATCAACTGGATTTGACGATCTATTTATATGAACCGCACTGAAATTATATCGTGTAATGTTTGCCAATGAAAAAACTTTATAACTAATTTGGCTAACTTATTTTATATCAGTAAGTAAACTCTAAACGACGTTCAAAATTTGAATAAAAAGTGCAATAGAGATCAGGAAAATGGGTTTTAGCCGAAGCTAAATTCAAGAGTCAATCCTAACCATACTTTGGAGAGAAGATGGAGCGGAATAGAAAAGAGCCAACTAATACACCTGTCAAACTCGACGGCTCATGATCATGCGGCTTAGCGCGGCTTGTTTCTGATTATGTTCTATGGGCCTTCCCCGGCAGGTGAAGTTTGTTGTAAAAGTCAATTATTTTTCCAACACAGATTTATTCTCCGCACCCGTTGCAAGCCCTTCTCCACAGTCCCAAGTGAAGTGTGTACGATTTGTAACAGACCTAATGCTAGATCACTTCGTGAGGATCTTCCTATCACTGTGGCTCGGTGTGGAGTGTGGATACGTTTTTCCCGTCGTGCTTCGTATCGCGCCGCGAGTCGGCCGGGCTGCCGGACTGTTGTAAGAGTGGGTTGAAGTCGGGCCCGGGTTAAAACTTTGCCAAACAAACTTGATCCCCGGGAGACACCGAGAGTAGGTGTGCTAACTGACTTCGAGTTCGTTTTTCTTCCTTCTTGCGCTAGCTCCACCGGGACCCCGTGGTGTTGTCCTCGCGGGTGTACCGAGCGCCCGAGGTTGAAACTCTTACCAGCGTCGGTGACGAGGGGCCGGCACGGGACAACAAAACAGGTGTAGTCGGTGGAACGTTCTTCAATTCCCGGCCGATGTGCGCCCGCGATCTGTGGCCGCAAATGGAACCGGCATGAAATTTAAATTCAAAACAAATAATGCATTATGCTCCCTATCTCCCGACACCCCCACCGGGTGTGCTTGCTCGCCGGTGAAGTAGACAGGATTGTGTTCTGCGAATGTCGTAGACTCTTCTTGATGGGTCGGGGCTTTTGGGAGCGTTCCCGTGGAGGCTCATACACGCTGGCTGTGTGCGCTGTTTACGCGACACGCGCCGGTTTCTGATTGAAATTTTCGCAGAAATTTGTACTGTCTGCCAATGTTCTGTCTCCGTTAGCAACTTGTCAAAGCGTCGATGTAAAAAGTGAGATGGAATTGTGGGGTTACGAGTTTTTCAATCAGCGTTCTGGTTTTTTTTTTGTTGCAAGGTGGGATATGTCAGATAGCCTGAAGGCGCGAAGGGAACCCGAACAGGAGTTGGAAAGCTTTTTACTATCTTGAGAATTATTGTTTTTCCCAGCATATTTCAGTCAGATGCTGCAAAAAAAATGTTTTACGAAAAAAATGCAGTCAAAAGCGAGATTCCCAGCGCTATGAATTTCTGTTGGAAAAATAAGCAATGGTGATTAATTATCCAATTACCCTACAGCCCGACCAGGTGCGAAGGGTTGCTTATTTAATTCGTATGGTAAAACACATTTTGGAACACATTTCTGTCCTATTCCTCATTCCCCACATCCCACATCGACAGGGGCGCAGAGCATCGCATGTCCGAAGGTATAAAGGCAGTCAATAATAATTAACTGTAAAGAAATATGTTTGCGAACCTAGGTCAAACCGGCTGTTTTATAGATGTACCGACACCAGCGCCGCAATCTCGATACGGTTGGGGTGATTTATAAAATGAGTTCCGGTCTTTAGTCGCAGCCGAAATTGAATTCCTTCACCTAAATCGGCTGAATCGAATTGAAGGGTGAACGAATGTGATCGCCTGCCGACGAAAGGGTTGAGCCAGTGGGCAGTCACCAAGGGCCAGCGAGATTTGGAAGCATTCAATAAAATGGCCCTATTTCTAGCCACGCGTTCCGAGCGAGCTTGAATTAATCAGCTTTGCAAATTAATTGTGAACGGAAAGCCACTAAGAAATTGTACTTTACGGCGAGTTCCGCTCAGCGTCATAATTTTACCTTCATTTATGATTGGTGAAGTGCGCTGAAGGAAAAAAACAGTCTACTGGTTCGTGGGCAGGAATGGAACTATATTAAAATATTATTTATCACTCAGAGGGAAAGTTCTTTGGTCCGTAATTGTGCTGCTGTTGTTGGTGGTGTTATAAGGCCAACAACCAACAGTTTGGGAGAATGTTCGATGAATATTTATCGCTTACTTTCTGCTCCCCGGCCCGTGCTTGTCCCCGTCAACCAGGACATAATTCGGGCCTGTTCGCCTTCGAGCCGCGTGATAAGCACACATAAGAAGCATCTGTGTTAAACCGGAGGTGTACAACACCCGGCCGTCTTGTGAAACCCAGGTTCCGGTAACCAATATTTGATTTGTGCCGCTAATACAAACATTTGTAGTGTACGGAACGAGGCGATTTGCGAATAGTTTGCTGTACAAATGGCGATCGCCATGCGAGAGACCGAGCCCCGCGCTCCGTGCTACCGTGACTAAACGAATGTACCCATCGTGTACATCGATTTATTTGTATGGATCCATTTTCTTACACATCATTCACCGCCGGATCGTGTTTTGCTGTTGCTGTTGTGTAATGTAGAAATGTTACACCGGTACAGATTTCCCTGCCGGTGATGGGCTTAATAGCAGAAAGGCAGGCCGAAAAATAAAAACATGCCAGAAAACATCGACCGAAACGAGTGCACCTGTCCGATAGATAAATGTAGGAAAGGATTTCTTGCGTTTTGCGTAAAATCGCCATTTGTCGAGGCGTCTGGAACGTTACAAATAAATGCGTTCTTGCTCTGCCCCACCGGCTTCACCGGTGCGAGCGCCTTCTTTTCGGTTTGTTCTGTTTAGAACGAACGCCACCCAGGTAACTTTCACTTTCCGCACCGGCG